>JAVJIF010016564.1:0-89875 GCA_038442645.1 Agave tequilana
TTGTGTTGTGCCTTGCATAATTCACATTGCTATATCTTGTATATGCTTGGTGTTTGTGTGTGCCTCACTTGTACCTAATCAACAAGAGCTTCACATAGCACCTCAACCCATTCAAGGGGGATCAAGAGGAGTTAGTCCAGAGCCCTTCACGGGAAATTCGGCTACACTTGTTGATTGTACTAAGTGTGTTGCAAAATTTGCATTAGCTTCCGTATTTAGCGCACTTAGTTTCACATTAGTTTTAGATTAGCACTAACAACTATCACCCCCCTCTAGGTGTTCCCTTTCAATTGGTATCAGAGCCGGTGCTCCTGATACTTAGGCTTAACATCCTAGAAGTGAGATCCTTGCTTGCTAATCTATTGTTTGCATTTGCTTGTTTTGCACACATATAGTTTACCATGGCTTTCATGACCCCACCTATGTGACTCTTCAAACATTCATGTTTGGAAGATTAGGATGACCGTTTATTTACAAACCCTAGGTCATAAAGTTTACCTTGCCATTACCAAGGAATCCTTCCTTAGTGATAGCAATCATATAGGGCCAATGCACAAGCCCTAGAGGCCATTAGAAGCACATTACCTAAAGATCATCTTATGTGTGTTTCTAACATTGATTCCGCCTTTGCAGTGTGGAACAAATGACAACAACCACCACCACCTCCGAGCTTCAGTGCAAATCCAAGAAGAGGAATCTAGTGGAGAATCCGATTCACAATGCTTCATGGTCCAAGGGAATGACTCCCTTGAGGTACATTCGGAACCCCACTTAGATGATAGTGATGATTGTGCTAGTTCTTCAAATGATTTTGTTGATCCCCATGCTTTGAATGAAGAACTATCTATTGTATGTGAAAAACTAATAGAAAATATAATTTGTTGAAAAGAAAAGTCTAGAAATTGAAAAAGAAAATAAAAGTTTGCATTCTAGACTTGATTATGTTTTGCAAGAGAAGGTTGAGGTCTATAATGAAAGGGATTCATTGAGATCTCAATTGGAACTTGCACTAAAAGAAAATGAATTTTAAAAACTAAAAATGATTGCCATGTTATTTTGAAGAAAAATGAAAACTGTTTCTTCTAAAATTGATTTTGTTTTAAAGGAGAATGTTGATTTGAAAAATAAATTATTTCCATTTCAAATGATTTAGATGTGTGTTTTAAAGAAAATGTTGTTTTATAAAATAAGATTGATGCTCATGTTTGCCATGCTAGGGTAGTATCACACACTCCACCTATTGCATGCCACACTTCTTCTTCTAAGATTAATGATGATATTTGCTTGCTTAAGAAGAAGGTTGATTGTTTGGGCTCCACTATGAGCCAATGTGCCATGAACCACTCACGCTGGAAACCTTGGTTCGTAAGAAACAAGTTCCAATTTTATGCATGCACACCCTCCACGGCATACACATGCTCCACACGGACACCATCAACACATGTATGCTCATGTGTATACATGTACACATTGTGGCCGAAAAGGCCATCTTGCTAAATTTTGCTATGTTCGTTTACATGTTGAGAATTTAGCAAAGAAGTTTGTTTGGGTTAGAGAAGGTGCTAACCCCCATGGACCCAAAAGATATGGGTACCAAAGACCACCCCTCCTATTATTTTTGATGTAGGGTGGGCTCTCACATGACGTGAGAGTGATGACACCTTAGAGTGGATGCGTTCCAAAACTTAAAGGAAATCATATGGATGCATCACTTTCAAGGGAAAGTTTGGTGGAGAGGACCACCACGTTTTGGAGACAAGGAAAGTTGCTTCTTCGGTTTTGGTAACAATCCTTACTCCCATTTATTGTTTACATGCTTTCCATTTCATTGTTTATAGCATGTTTTAATGTCTATGGATTAGTATGTAAATACCATGTTATTAGATCCTTGACATACATATATAGTATTTGAGACACACATGCTTGCATGAACCCATTCTTAGTGTTCTCACTTTTGTTTAAGCTATAATGTACATCATGAATCTAATACATGTGAATTTACATAGTAATCATGTTTTAGTTGTATCATGATGATTTTTATATTTTTGTTTTGATGCTCCATGTTAAGATTACTTGTTTAGATGTTAGTTTTCATTAAGACTAGGATTTATACTTGTGCATATAGTGGGCCACAAATAAATTTATATATGTTGGGGCTTGATTGCTTATTTGAACCCATTAGATGTGCTAGTATAGTCTAGTTTTGATGATTCATACATTTTAAACTTGTATTCCTATTTTGGATTTATTTTATGATTGTGAGTTTTCACTTCATGTATATGTGTATTATTGCCAAACTTTAAGATATACATGCATACCCCTTGAGTCATTTGCCTTTCATGCAAATCTATATATGGACTCAATTATGTTTAGGGATATGTATGTATACTTATTGTGTTGACAATTCATACATATACTTTGAAATGAAATGTGTTTGGTGAAGATTTAGATTTTCTTGATTTTGTGTTTAATTGTTTAACTTCATGTATATGTCTATCTTGTCCAAACTATTAGATATACATGTTTATCCTTTTGAGCCACGTGCCTTCATGCATACATAAATAGTGGACTCGTTGTGTTTTGGATATGTATGTATATTTTAATTGTACTTGACATACATATGCCATGAAGATTAAATAAGTTTTGATGATTTTCGTGTTTTCAATGTTTAAGGAATAATTGAGCTTAATTGAATATTTTCATGATTATGATATTCACACTTTATTTGTACACTCACATTTATTGCTTGCTCATGTTTTGTATTCATGAGTCATATTTATGCCTATTGAATTAGAGTGTTGATTATCATGTGGATTTCATGTTTCATGAAATTTATTTTTAGTTTATTCCTTACTTGAAGGATTTCGCACTAGTTAACAAGTTTTTCATTTGATTAGTTCGTATTCTTCAATTTGGTAGTGATTTTCAAACAAAACTACATTTTCAAATCTATTTTGAAAACCCTACCATCCTATGGGCGGACGGATGGGAGATCATGGTCTTGTATGCTTTAAAATGAAAATCATTTAAAACTTGAACCTTGATTGGGAGTATTGTAATATGATGTACACACTTGAACATATTGCTATGTCAATTGGTATCATTGAACTCTTTCAATTGGTATCATTTTGATCTTTTTGTATACTCATATATTTATTGTGTATGTATATTTTCAATGGTATCATCTATTGGTGATTGATACTCATTCTATTTCATACACTTTTATTTGTGCTTAAGATATAATTTTTTCACAAAATCTTGTTTATGCTAGTGCTTGAGCTTCAATTTTGTTTCAATTGATTACTTTTAAATTAGTATCAAGCCATGCATCTTTTTAGTTGGTATTTCATAAAGGGGAGAAAATTTAATTTTGTCTTTCAATTGGTGATTCTTCAATTGGTATTAGTTTCCCACTCCCTTACTTTATGATTGAAAATTTCATATTGGTATCATATGTTTAATATGAAAATTATTTACAATTGGTATCAAAATTTTATTTAGACATTCAAATTTATTATGTTTATTTAATTGATATCAAGATATTTCATGTGTTTTTGCTTAAAATTGGTATCTAAAAATTTTGTTTTTAAGAAAAATACAAAGCTTTGATTTGTATTGACTATATGCATATAGATTCATGATGAGTGTATCTTGTATTGAAGAGCTTAACATCTCTTCGTTATGTGGTACACGTGTGTAGGGGGAGCTTCACATCTCCTCTTATGCCTTACATAGTGTGTGTATGTGAATTAGGGCTTAACATCCCTCTTTCATGTAATGCATATGTGTAGGGAAGCTAACTTAGCGTCTTCCTCTTCATGAATGTATATAGCATATAACATCTATTGATCTTTGTTTATTTTCTATTGATATCAAGATGCTTCATTGACATATTTATCTATTGATATCATGTTGTTTATAGTCACCCCTTATTGACCTTGTTTTTGTTTTAGACAAAAGGGGGAGAACATGTTTTATTGTTTTGATTGACTTAAAAGGGGGAGAAAGATTTTTACCCCTCATTTTATTGTTTGGATTGTTTAACCCCTTCTCGATCTTTTTGTTGACAAAAAGGGGAGAAAAATTTGTTTGATTTGATTTTACTTTGAACTCTTTGTTGATGATTGACAAAAAGGGGGAGAAGTATTTGAGTTTATATGCAAGTTTTTTATATGCATGTTTTCATTGCTTAAGGGGGAGAAGTATTTTTCTTCCTTGTTATTTATGCATATATGTCTTTGTATTGCAAATAGGAGAAAAAGATTTTGATTTATGCTTGTTGCATGTTTTATCTCCATACTTGCATACATATTCATGTGCTTCATTTCCATATCTTATTATTTATGTCTATGCATGATTTAAGGGGAGCTTCTTTGAAGCTTAACTTTAATTCATGCATATATAACTCCATGAGTTTTGTCATCATCAAAAAGGGGGGAGATTGTTGGCCCAAAGGCCCTCCACTCTAGTTTTGATGATGATTAACTCATGTAGTTATGTTTACTAATAATCTTGTGTTGTTTAAGTTTCAGATCATTAACGAAGATATTAGTTAGTGATTAGCTTCAACAAGGTGTTTAGAAGCTTTTCATGATGATTCCAGGGCCAAAGCGTCAAGATCACACATTGCCTAGCCTATGGATGGAGTTTTGGAGCAAGTCAACTTGAAGATGAAGATCGTCAAGAAGACTTAGGTATCCATAGTTTAGATAGTGTGTTTTAGATCCATTTGTAAAGTTTAGTATAGTTGATATGCTCAAGTGCTCATAACACACAAAAGATTTATGTTTTGGATTTTGGTTTTCATGAATAGTAGATCAAAACAAGCTTAAATAGTTTTTATGTATATTAGATATGTTCTAGATATACATACATGGTTTTAACTTCCTATACAAGCTTATTTTGATGTCCCTATTCATGTGTTGAAAAATCAAGTTTGATAAAATACAAGTGTTGGTTTTGATAAAATTGGCAAGACACAAAAATGAATTGATATGATTGATATATGTCCTGAAATTTTTATCACAAGTTTGTGTTTCAATACAAAATGTTAAAACAAGTTTTATGAGATTTTCAGAAAAGATAAAAGATTTTTATAAAATAATTTTCCCAGTTTTTCTGACCCAGTTTTTGTTCCAGGCTTCAACTAAGTCGACTAGTAGCCTGACTAGTCGACTAAGGCTGAAGTCGGTCGACCGGGCCGGTCGACCGACGTGCACAAATTTGTGCACGTTTGGAGGCACTGGGACGGTCGACCGCTCCGGTCGACCGGGGCACTTACAGTGCTCTCTGTTTGTTTCGGTCGACGGGCCGGTCGACCGCAGTTGCCCAACGGTCATATTTCCGACCGTTGGCGGTCGACCGGGCCGGTCCACCGTTGCCTGTCAGAGCTGCCAGCTCAGCTCTAACGGCTAGTTTTGTTTGGGGGCTATAAATACCCCATCTCTTGGGCTGTTTTGTTAAGGTTTTCAAGAAGAAAAATTTCAGTGTTTCTCTAGTGTTTAAACAAGTTTCAAAATAGTTTTTGTGCTAAAAAGATTTCATCTTTATTGTTTGGGTTTTGGAAAATCAAAGAAAATTAAGCTTTTGGGATATTGAATTGGATTTCACTTTCTATCATCTTCAAGAGATTTCCCAAGTAGTTTTTCTTTGTTGCTTGTTTTCAAAAACACCTAGTTTTCCACACTTGAGCTATCACCTATCCTAATCTATTTAGGATCTTGTTTTTGTGGAAAAGAAAAGAGAAAAGAAAGAGAGATTGAGTTTGTGATTTTTGGAACCACTTGTTGTAAACACCCTTATTCTTGTTGTATCCCTCTTAGGTAGAGGTGATCGGGTGATTGGTTTGCTCCCTCTAGTGAGAGGTGGAGTTTGGTTGTAAACCCTCTTCGGTAGAGGTATTGGTTGTTGTGGTTGTTTGGCTAAGGGCCTACTCCTCTTTGTGTGAGGAGGTGTTTGTTTGAGAGAGGAGTTAGGTACTCCATTGTTGTAAAAATCCTTCTCGGTGAAGGTTCCCTCGTGGGAGTCCTTGGTGGACGGTATAGTGGATTGGAAATCCTACACGGTGGTGTAGGCGGGGATGTAGAGAAAGGGTGCTCGAACCTCGAAACATATCATTGTGTTTGCGTTTGATCCACTTGTCTCTAAACTCTCTCTCTTTACATTTGTGCAAAGCATCATACTTCATATTGTCATATCATATCTATTTGCTTGTGTTGTGCCTTGCATAATTCACATTGCTATATCTTATATATGCTTAGTTGTTTGTGTGTGCCTCACTTGTACCTAATCAACAAGAGCTTCACATAGCACCTCAACCCATTCAAGGGGAATCAAGAGGAGTTAGTCCAGAGCCCTTCACGGGGAATTCGGCTACACTTGTTGATTGTACTAAGTGTGTTGCAAAATTTGCATTAGCTTCCGCATTTAGCGCACTTAGTTTCACATTTAGTTTTAGATTAGCACTAACACCTATTCACCCCCCCTTT
The DNA here is from genome assembly GCA_038442645.1 of Agave tequilana. NCBI lineage: Eukaryota > Viridiplantae > Streptophyta > Magnoliopsida > Asparagales > Asparagaceae > Agave > Agave tequilana. Next base: position 6,489 of record JAVJIF010016564.1, read on the forward strand.
AGGTGTTCCCTTTCAGTTGTCTTATTAGAATTTAATATGTAATTATCAATTTACGGGAATAGCAGGTACAAGACATGATCAGGAGTTCAGGAGCACATGAGTACTATAGATTCAGGTCACTGTATATATAATACAGGATAACAAGTACAAGATTCAAGTCACTGCATGTAATGCAGGATAACAAGTATAGTATTCCCGTAAATGAGATAATCACAGGTCAAGTATATTATGCCGGGTGTCAAGGGATAGCATTACAAGATGGTGATATTAGACAGGTAACCAGTCATGTCAAGAGATTGATATTAGTCCGGTGGCAAGTCATGTCATAACAAGGGGTCTTGCCAAGTAGTAGCATGTCTGGTGTCAGGTGATAACACATCAGTTGTCAGGTAATACAAACAGGTGTTAAATAGTAGCATGTAAAAGACAGGTATGAAGTAATGGCATGGCATGTCAGTGTTAACATATCAGGTAAATACACGGCATGTGATAGAATAGTAGCTGAGCACATTCAAGCGGAGCTGAGCAAGCTGGAGTGTACAGACAGCAAACAGTATTTAACACTAGAGCGTATGGCAAGGTTACCGGGACAACTCGTCTTAAGGTGAGAGTAGGAATTCCGGCAGCATCTCGCCTAGACGAATCTAGTGGTAAAGCGCTGAACGCTGATCATGATAACCAGGCAGAGCTGAGAGACCTGACGGTCTCAACTCACTTCTCTTTCGAGATAGCGAGAGACCTGAGGATGAAGGGCTGAGAGACCTGACGGTCCCAATCACTTCCCTTTCGAGATAGTGAGAGACCGGAGGCTGAAGGCTGAGGGACCAAGAACCCTCGGGGTTTAAGCGCACTCTCGGTGGCTACCAGCCATCCCAGGAGTGGGCAGAAACCCAGAGTTCAACGACCACGAAGGTCGGCCACACATAGTATAAAGCAGTAAAATACATATAAACATGGAATAAAATACATGTCGACCCGACAAAGCGGGGAAACCCAAATGGAGGCGAGAGCGAGGACACTCGCCTAAATCTCTGGAATAGCTGAAAACTCTAAAATCCATGGAACTCGCGTACGCGCCATAAATATAATAAGTGTAGAGGAGAGAGAAAGAGTTAGAGAGAGAAAGAGAGAGGAAAACTAGAGAGAGAAGTATATGGAAGGAGAGAGTGCACAGGGAGACACGGGTTTTGAGAGTGAGACGCGGGAGTCGCAGACGCGGGAATCGCGTCGCAAAGGTGCCATAAACGCGGGGTTCAAGACCGCGTTCAAGTCAGGACACGAGAAGAACGCGGACGCGGTCATGGGTTCCGCGTCGCGTTAGCATGAGAAGAACACAGACGCGGGCATTAGCTCCGCGTCGTGCAGACATGAAAGGGACACAGACGCGGGCATGGACTCCGCGTTGCGTCGGTACAAGAACGCGAAGGCCGCGTTTAAACAGATGACAAGAACGCGAAGATCCGCGTTAAGGCGTTGCCTGGACGCGGGGGTGAGATCCGCGTCAGCAATATACAGAGAGGAGGAGGGAGAGAGAAAGGGAAAGGTGCTTGCTTTGGTGGTGGTGTTATTTGGTGGAGGAGTTGGATTTTGATGGAGTAATGAAAAAGAAGGTGAAGGAGGTGATGTTTGGAGTTGAAGTAGTGGAGATGGAGGTGGTGTTGTGATGGTGAAAGTGATGGTAGAAGTGAAGATGGTGGTGGAAAATAGTAGAGGTGATGGTGATGTTAGTTGTTGTCGTTGTAATCGTCACCGGAATGATTATCGGAATAATCGCGAACGATTACCGGAATAACCATCGGAGATATTACCGACGAAGAAGAGCTCGGCCCCAATCCAAAGGAGGTGGCTGGCTCTTGATGTGGTGATGGGGTGGTGGTTCTGTGGAGGGTTTTGATGGTGGTGGTATTATTGGAGAAGGTAAAGGAGAAGGTGAAGGCTTTGGTGGAGTTGTTAAAGTTGTGGTGCGTTACATGGAGATGGAGGAGGAAGAAGATGAAGGTAGGAAGTTGGAGAAGTTGTATTGCTTGTTGTTGTGGTGGAGATGAAGGAGGAGTTGGTGGTGGTTAGGTGTTGGTGAAGAGAAAAATGAAGTGGAAAGATGAAGGAAAGGTTTATATAGGAATTGGATTTGTGAAGGTAATGTAAAATGTGTTTAGAGAGGGAGTTTTTTTGTAAAATGGAGGGGTTAGGTGGCTCTTTGGCCGGCCATGGTGATGCGAGAGGAGCTTGAGATATTTGGAGAAGATATTTTTGGTGGAGAAGATATTTTTGGAGGAAGAATGTAGAAGATAATGGAAGAATAGAGAAGTTTGGAGAATTTGGTGGAAGGAAAAGGAAGGAAAGAAAAAAGAAAAAGAAAAAGAAAATGAAAAGAGGAAGATATTTTCTTAAAAGAAAAAGTGAAAATAATTAGAGTAGCGGATTCCTGGGATTCAGTTGCGGATGCGGAAAACTTTCGGAAAAATACCGAAATCGTCCGAAAATCAAGTATCTCGGAACGACCCGCAAAAATTCTCAAAAATCAAGAATATTATTCTAAGAATCATGGTGAAATCCATTTCAAGAAATTCTTTATAGTTTTTAAATTAAAAATTCTGGAATCGGCCGCCAATATCGGTCGACACCAAATCTGGCAGAAATCTGATAAATTCTGAAAATTCTTAAAAAATGAATTAAAATAGTAAATATTATTCTAAGCAAATATGGGAAAGCGGTTTCTCAAAATTTGACTCCATTTGTAAATTAAAAATTCAGGAATCGGTCAGCGGTGCTGGTCGACACCGGTTTGAAAATTTTCCATTTATTTCAGGAAAATTCCAGAAAATCATAGAAAATCTAAAATATTGGAAAATGATGTTTGAAACTGAAATCGATCAAATCTGAATACCGAAAAGACCAAATTGAGTAAGACACTAGGATCGGGTCCCTGGTTCAGAGAAGAGCAGACTCTGAGTCCACGAATCCGGATCCAAGACAAAATGATCATATAAATAATTCATAATACAAAATAAATACAGGAAGTAAATCGAAAAATACGATCAGAAAATACGAATACGCAACTAGGTACGTATTCTGGGAGCGGGGTGTTACAGATATGCTAACAAAAGTGGTGTCGGGGGTGAAGTTTGCACACTGCAAAGACTTGCTCCATGTCCTTCAGGTGAATTGAGCTTGCTGAAGCTCATGTGGATGAACTACGGACGGCTTGATCTCTTGGCAGGGGTACGTAGGCAACCATGTTGGTGCAGCCGCTATCGAGTCGGAATTCAACTCAGATTTGGAAATCTTCACCGAGGTGGAGAATTATTAGAAGAGAGAGGATATTAAAGGAGGTGATGCGGGTGATGCCATGCCATGCTGTAGAAGATTGTCAAGTGCCGTCGAAGATCGCCAAGGAAGTCGACGATGAGAGGCAAAGGGACAGCAGCAGGAAATAGCAGCAGCAGCAGAAGACAGGAGGGTCGGTCGACCGACGTGCACAGCATGCACAGAGATATGGGCGGTCGACCGGCCCGGTCGACCGAAGTACTCTGACTGCAGGAACCCAACTCTCGGGTTTTCTGGGTCGACCGGCCCGGTCGACCGGATGATGATCTGACTGTAAACAACCCAAGTCTCGGGTTTCTTCGGTCGGCCGACCGGGTCGACCGGAGAGGAGGTCGGTCGACCGTCCCGGTCGACCGACAGTCGGGTTTTGGGTGAAATCTGCTGATCCACTGATGTGGGGTATTTAAGCCTAAAGTTGATTCTAGGGTTAATTATCTCTGCGAAAATTGTATTAGCTCTGAGTTCTCTTGCATTCAAAGAGAAGGAGAGCTATTGTAATCAACTTCCTAATATAAATCTCTCCATTGATTGCCCCGAGGACGTAGGCATTGAGGCCGAACCTCGTTAAATCTCGTCTTTGTGATTTGTGTGTTCTTCGTGTGATTGTTGGGTTGTTCTTTGTGCTGGAGATCTTGGGATTCTCTATTGTTTGGTTGTTGTGATTGGATTGCGCGCACAACACAAACAAACGCATCAAAAACAACCCAAAAAAAGAGAAAGCAAAATTACCCAGCGTTTAATATAATGGGTGGGAGCCGGTAAATAAAGAAGAGATCCTCGCTGAAGCACCAAAATATGTGAGCTCTTTCCATTCATGGTAAGCAAAATCACTACGCCAGTGCACAACCACTGCAATTAAAAAACAGCAAAAGTATCCAATATTTATCTCATATCCATTCTAAAATTAAAATTAATCAATAAAAAGCACAAGCAGAGTTAGGAAACCATTCACAATGATAAGGACAGTGATTGACTCGTTCATCCATCGGTTTTCTTCTAACAAATGCCCAATCACAATACAAGGGCAGAGGAGCGTAACAACAACAATAATGATCGGACGATGTCGAGACGATCCCTAATCGAACCAATTATGCTCCCAAATCGAGCCCCATGGCGGAATCTCTCTTCCACCAATAGGAAAACAAAAACAAACCAAAAAAAGAAAAAGTTTGCACCTCCACCGGCCAACGGGACAAGATCGATCTTACCTCCGGCCGGTGCGATGAGATCGGGGCCAAGAGAGAGGAAGGCGATAGAATACGAGCAATAGAAAGCAGATCGAACTCACGAGCGGCTGCGTGGAGATCAAACACAAAAAATCCGAGGTGAAATCGGAGACAGCGGCACAAAATTGATTCCAACTCTGGTCGGTGCGAGGAGATCGATGACAAGAGAGAAGGCGCTAGTAGATGAATGACAGGAAGAAGTTAGAGAGGTGGTGATCAGAGCTTAAAGCTCTCTCTTTCTACAGTTGAAAAGGAAGAAAGAACAAACAAACAACTAAAGTGTCTTGATCCCTGTGCTCCCTAGCTCCCCAGTTCTTCGGCCCAATTTTTGGCTGAAGAGAATACACCTCCTCTTCCTCCTGAGGAAGAGAGCCTCTTCCTCTAAAAAACAAGCACCATAAGAGGGAAGAGAGCCCATCTTCTTTCAAGAAAATAAACAAGCCCTAAATGAGTGAAAAGGAATTTTTCGCTACTAGTTGGCTCCCTGGCTCAGTCAAAGGACCTACTATTTTTGGTTGGGTCTAGATCCTAGCAGTTTGGATCAGGTGTGATGCTTCAAATGGGTCGGTCAAATATGTAGAGAGAGATAGACTTGTGTTACTCCAGAAGGAATGATGCCAAATCCTTCTCACTCAAATGTAACCCTACGATATCTGAATGCAAGATCCATTCGGTTGAAGTTGATATATATTATTTCAATTAACTAAAAGTAAAAAAATCATGTATTTTAAATACTTTTTTTCATCCATTAAATAGTTGCAAAATGGACAGTCAAAAATAGTATCTTGCTTAGATCTACCTCTTTAGACATACAAATTCTTGACTGGACCATTTCATCATGATCTAAACACTTAAAAACCATCACACATTTTTTTTGGTTAAATTTCAAATATTCTACACTGTTAAACTAACCAACTCACTATTTCGGTCGTCTGTTTGCACCTACTTAATGGATGGGCAAAAAGTATTCAAAACAAATAATTTATGATTTTAGTTACTTGAAATAATGTAGATCAACTTTAACAAAATTGATCTTGCATTCGAATGTCGCAAGTCTGTATTTGAGTGGGAAGGATTCGACCTCGAATCCTTCCGCAATGACACAAGTATGTATGTGTGTATGTGTGTGTGTATATTGGAAAAAGTGCTCCTAGTAGGTCACTTCGGGGGTAAGGCACTTGGGGATGATCACTTGGTTTGCTCCCAAGTAATCACAGGTTTGAAGCCTCTCTTAGGCGGATTAGGGAGTTAAGGCACTGGGTTTGCTTCCGAGTAACCGCTGTCTCAATTCGCCCCGTGGACACTTAGGAATTAGTCTGGAGGCTGGATAATCACTATGCAAATTTATCTGTAATAGAGTGGGACGCTCTGGGATACCCTTGAAGTTTAACGTTTAAAAAAAAATTCTCCTAGTAAGTCTCCTTAAATTACAATCTAATGAGATGGCCTAAAATCTTATCATGGAGCATCTCTAAGGATGATCCACTACATTTATTTTGATCTACATATCCTAAAATGATTGTGTGCACTTTTGATATTTTTTAATCATGCATCAAATTGTTACAAAATGAATGATTTTTCAATAATAGAACAATTGACACCATTTGATTGATGGGTAAAATAGGTTCAAACTGTATGATTTTCTATATATAAGCATTTATATATGAAAATCATGATAAATGGAGTGGATCATTCATAGGAATGGTACATGGTGGGTTTTAGGCCGCCTCTTTAGATTGTAAGATAAGGAGACATACTGCTTGTACTTGACCCACACACACACACACACACACACACACACACTTGTGTCATTTCGGAAGGATTTGAGGTCAAATCCTTCCAACCCAAACACCAGCATCTGACATTCGAATTAAAGATCCACTCCATTGAAGTTGATATATATTATTTCAAGTATCTATAAGCCAAAAGTCAAGTGTTTGGAATACTTTTGCCCATGCATCAAGTAGAGAAAAACGGACAGCCTAAATTGGGAGTTGGTTAGTTTAACGGTGTAGGACATTTGAAACCTAACAAAAAATTAGTTTATAGGGGTTTTTAAATGTTTAGATCATAATCAAATGGTCGGATCAAGATTTTGTATGTCTAAAGACATAGATCTAACCAACTCACTACTTTTGGCCGTCCATTTTGCACGCTTGATGGATGACCGAACGCAAGATATATAGATAAGGGTTTTCTTATTTGGATTATTCCCTTAATGTACTTGTCTCATAAAGCTGTAAACTGAGTTTGTACAGCTGGTTTGGCTCATATTCGGTATTATCGATTTTATTGGTTTTCCATCAGTTTTATGTTGCTTTCTTGGTTTAGGAGACAATTTGAGTGATATGAAACCAAGATACAGTGAAGTAAGATACAAGGTGTATATATATAAGGTTTTCTTATTTGGATTATTTCTTCGATGTACGAATCCCACGGATCGGTAATTTAGGTTTGTATAACTGATTGGCCATATTTACTTCACTTGATGTCTCATTGTCTGCTCATGTGCGCTTATGCTCATGATACGATTTTCAACAAATGCATTTGACTCGGATTTATCGATACACGTATGCATGTCCATGCACGCCACTTAACTCTCGCCTTACCACTTGTTGGGGAGTTCTGACTCTCTTAGATCTGCATGTCCAGATCCTAGAGTTTGAAGCTTGTGAATTCTCCTAATTGCTGATCAGAGATGCGCAGTGGCAGACCATTCAGAGCCCTTTCCTTCTATGCCCCCTGTGAGACTCTCGAATTTTTCTTTTGTAACTCATGAGCATATTTGTACTGTTCATAATTGTATATCCCTTTGTATTCTCACATTTGCGCCTATCGAGGATGTAATAATCATGTAATATTGTATCACATCCTGTGATAATTTTGTAATTGTACTCATATATTGGAATGTATAATGCACCACGTACTTTCGTACTCTGATTCTTACCTGTACTGATGTTTAGCGCGCTCGCACACACACATAAGGGTATTTCTGACCTATACGTCGCAGTAACGTCTCTGTACCCACAGAATCGGGCCATTACGATTTTAGATATAACCAAATCCCTATTGCTCGTGAAGGCCAAGAGAAAATAACATTCACTTGTCCGCTTAGTACATTTGCCTACCGACACAGGTCCTTTGGGCTATGAAATGCACGTACTATGTTTTAGCGGTGTATGTTGAGCATCTTTTCAGACATGGTCGAACAATTTTTAGAGCTATTCATGGATGACTTCTCTGTCTTGGGCCTGATTTTGATGAGGGTCTATATCATCTATCACTGATGTTGATAAGATGCAAGGAGAAGAACTTAGTTCTTAATTGGGAGAAATTCCATTTTCATGGTGAAATCTAGGATTGTTTTAGAACACATTATTTCTGAAAAGGTTATAGAAGTTGATAAAACTAAGGTAGAATTAATCTATAAATTGCCATCTGCGAAAACTGTTCGGGAGGTGCGATCCTTCTTAGGCCAAGCTGGGTTCTACCACCGCTTTATGAAAGACTTTTCTAAAATTTTCAAACCTATGTGTGACCTTCTAGCAAACAATTTTCCCTTTGAGTTCACCCCTTCTTGATTGACAACATTTGAAACGCCCAAAACCGAGTTAACCTTGACACCCATCATCTGACCACCTAACTGGAATCTTCCCTTTGAGGTGATGTGTGACGCTTCTGTCTATACTATAGGAGTTGTTCTGGGACATTGAGTAGATAAACTTTCTCATGTCATTTGCTATGCCAGCAAGACTCTTAACAAAGTACAATTGAACTACTCCAACACTGAAAAAGAGTAGTTGGCAGTCATTTCCGTTCTTGACAAATTTCGTCCCAACCTAATAAGTTCTATGGTCCTAATTTTCACCAATAATGCAGCTTTAAAGTACTTTCTCACAAAAAAAGGATGTTAAAGCCTGTCTAATTCGATAGATCTTACTCCTAAAGGAATTTGACATAAAAATTCACGATAAAAAGGGGACTGCAAATGTTGTCAGACCACTTGTCAAGATTAGTGGTCGAATATTCGTCCGACCCGTTACCTATTCTTGAGATATTTCTTGATGAGCAGTTAATGACCATTTCCTATTCAATTATTCTGTGGTATGTTGATATTGCGATTGTCACATAACAAATGCCTGATTTATGGACTAAGAAAGAACTATTTCGTTCATAGCTAGAGTCAAATAGTTTTCCTGGGATGAACCATATTTTTTTAAATACTGTCCTGATCAGATCAGTTGATGTTACGTTTCTGACTCTGAGTTCAAGTATATCCTTTCATTCTGCCAAGGCCAAGTTTGTAGTGGTCATTTCAGTGGGAAAAAGACTGCTGCAAAAATTTTACAGTGTGATTTTTATTAGCCCACTTTATTTCGCGGCGCTCATGTCTACTGTCAATATTGTGTTCATTGTCAACGATTAGGAAAAATTGTATGATGGAATGAAACCTAATCTTAGTTGTCAAAATCTTTGATGTTTGGGGCATCAACTTTATGGGCCTCTTCCCTATATCTCATGGATACTAGTATATCATTGTGGCAGTTGACTACATCTCTAAATGGATAGAGCCCGTAGCATGTAAATCCAATGACCACAAAGTTGTGATAAACTTCTATAAAAAGAATGTAATTTTTTCATTTTGGCTTTCCTCGTGCAATCATTAGCGATGGTGAAAAGTATTTCGGCAATCGTATATTTGAAGCCTTAATGAAAAAGTACTGCATTAGTCATAGGATAGCCACCCCTTACCACCCCCAGAGTAGCGGCCGAGTAGAAATTTTCAACCGTGCAGTCAAGACCATTCTAGAGAAAACTGTGAACACCACTAGGAAAGATTGGTCCATTCGATTGACTTATGCCTTGTGAGCATTCAAAACTGCATTCAAGACTCTTATTGGAATGTCTCCATATAGATTAGTTTATAGAAAAGCTTGCCATCCTCCCATCGAGTTAGAACACAAAACTTACTGGGCGATCAAGCGCCTAAATTTAATCTTGACAAAGCAGGAGACTCTAGAAATTTTGAACTTAATGAGCTTGAAGAGATAAGAAATGATGCATATGACTACTCAAAATGGTATAAGGACCGTATGAAAATAATGCATGACAAGGTCATAATTCAAAAAGATTTTCAGCCCGAACAGAAAGTCTGCTTAATAATTCACGTTTACATCTCTTTCTGGAAAAATTGAAATCTTGTTGGATTGGTCCCTATGTTGTTCATAAGGTGCACCTACATGGTGCAGTAGAGATCCACAATGTCACGGATGATCTCACTTTTCAAGTGAATGGCCATCATTTAAAATCATACCTTGAGTATCTAAGCCCAGAAGTAGAGAAAATCCTTCTTGAAGATCCTGTTTATCAGGATTGATCTCTATACCTGCTAGAAATTCATTGTTGTATTATAGTTTGTGCTTTCTTTAGTTTTTTTTCTTTTTAACTTGGTAATAATGGATGATATTCACTCATCCTCATCAGGTACTATCTACCTTTCACATTCTTAAGTTTATATCATACTATGCATTCATTTATATATTGAGGATAATGCATGAGATAGGTGTGGAAGAGGATTTTAATATAGATTTTCTTAATATAGATTTTCTTTTTTATTTTATTTTAAAAAATCTTTTAAAAAACTTTCTGAAAAGAGAAACTATATTTTGACTTATTTTGTAAGAAATTAAGTTAATTATAAGGAATAAGAGAATCATAATTAGGATTTCTTATATTTGATCAAAATACTATTATTTGTTTGATTTCTAAGATTAGGAAGAAAAATTAAAAAAGTAATTTAGTCTTGATTTTTACCTTAATGAATTATGCATATGATTAGTATCCAATATTGCATATTTTACATCATAACTCCCATGCATATTACAAATAAATATGTGATTTTTACTCCTCTTCTCTACATATTTGCAGGTACATACTTAAAGGGGAGATTTCCAAATAATCACTTAATTAACACTAATTAAGTGATTAATCCATGATTAAGATAAAGCCAAATTCAAATCCAGATCTAGAGAGATCCTCGCGCCAATTGGAGAATCCAAGTAGTCCACGTGGCTAACTAACTAACAAGAAGATCTCACAAGAAAATCTGGGCTCAACGGCCCAGATCTCGCGGCGATACCGCGGCAATCCGTGGCAGATCTAGGCCGTTGAGATCCCGGATTTCGTGGCAACAACCTTGGCTCTTGAAGCTTCTCCTTTCTGCTATAAATAGTGCACCTTCACCTGCGAGCAAAAACTGATCAGAGAAGAGAGAGAGATTAGTGTAAAGCTTTGTATTTTGTTAGTTTTTCTTTAGGATTTTTTAGCTCTCTATGATCTTCTTCTCCCTAGATTTCATTGCAAGAGAGAGTTGTAAGAGAGAGAGAGAGAGCTTGTATCATCAAGGAGTGACAACTTGGAGCTATACAAGAATTGATCCATTCTCTACTCCTCTACTTGAGCTTGATTCTAGTTTGATTTCTTTCCTTACTTGCTTTGTTTACTTTCTTGCAATTTAATTCATGTTTAGCTTTGCTTTTGTAATGATGTGTAGCTAATTCTTTCTCCATGTACTAGCTAACCACTACCTTGCTAACTTCTAACTCATGGGTGATTGCTTTACTTTATCTTGCAATTTGTATGGTTTTCTCTTCTCCGATGGGTTTCTTTTCATTTCTTGGCAAGTATCTTGTTGTAATTCTCCATATGATTCATGTGTGCCTCACTTGGAGCCTAGTCTTTGAACTAGTGCCTTGATGGAACATGGAGATGGATCACCAATATGCTATTTGTTGTACAACTTCATTATGTCAATTCTTGAATGTTGTATGCCTATTTCATTAGCATCCCTTGAGTGTAGCTCTTTTGTTTCCATTATTGAAAGTCTAATTTGTAGGCCGATGACCATCTATGGAGGCTACAAGACAAGTCCAAGAATGAATCCCCATCATCCAAGTGAGAAAGTAATTAGACCAACAAGCAAGACATATCCATGCCAATGAATCAACATGAGGCATGCATCACTATCAAGGAGTTTAGTATGTTTTGGCAAGGTAGTTAAGGTTAGCTAGTCATGGTTTTCTTTCATTCAAGTTTTCTAAAGTTTTCTTTTCTTTTAGTGTGAATACAACAAACCTCTTCTTGATTTCTTTTCACTTACCACCATGAATATATCCATACATTCTTTAATTCCTTTCTTTGTGTTTTATTCATTCTTTTAAGCAAGAGAAGAATTCTCGTTTCCTTTTCTCACGAGTATCGTAACGCTTCTACGCTAGCTCTCCTTGTGGTTCGACTCGGTATAGCTTTATGCTATAGCGGAAGATTGGAACAAGGTATATCAATTACATATTTGAAGTGAACAAGAACCAAAGGTGAACTCTAAACATTGAACCATATCTTTTATACCTAGCTCTTGTGCAATAACTTCTTGTACCTTGTTTAGTACCAATCAAATTTTTGGCGCCGTTGCCGGGGAGAGCAACGGTATTTTTAAAAGTGAGAAACTAAACGATATTTCTTCTCTGTTGCAGGTACAGGTTGAAGATACAGAATATCTTGCACAGAAGAAACATATAAGTGGACCTGGGCCTCTGCTCAAGAAAGCAGAGCCCAGGATCCCTCCAAATTGCCGCGTAGCCGCGGCATTTTGCCGTGGGAACGTGGCAAAGAGGAGTTCACTTCTAACAATTTTTCTGCAGGGATTGCTGCTTTGCAAATTACTTCTGCTGATATATCTGAAATCTTGTATTCTTCACCTGATATTTGCTAATCAACAGTAAAAGATTTGTGTAAATTGATAAAAATTGTTTAGACATCTTGCATTATAGGCACGTGTCTTTCAATTACTTTACATTTACTGTTGAAGAGTGCGGGGGACAAGGTACGTAAGCATTGCATATTGAGTAAGACTCACTCTTTGTTTGATTTATCTTACTTGGAGTGAACCTTGTTTGTTTATATATCGTACACTTGCACAATCAATTTTAAGGGCAATACCTGTAAATAAGATAAGGTGGGGAGGTCATTACCCTTTCCTTAGCCCGCAAACCACTATCCCAGCACTCACAATCCCAAGCTTGTAAATAAAATTGATAGACGTTGGCCCTAGGGACATCTCGGACTCATTAGGAGATTTTCCTAAGGGGGAAAAGTGTTGGAAATTGACTTCTGTAAAATCAGTGTCTAGGAAAGGGGTTGAGGGCCGAAAGCCCGAAGGTTGCTGGTTACTTAATTAAGGAACGTCTCCAGACGGAAAACCTCCCACCAACCTTACCCTTCCCTGGCTGATTTGCTTATAGTCAGAGTCTACACCAAACCTCCTGTGGACAGTCTATTTAGGAGTCATCTAGGACCAGAAACTCTAGACAAGCTTGGATTGATTTTTTCTTTTGTTGTTTGTTATTTTTCTTTTTCGCTGGTGTGATCGGTGCACGTTGTTTGTGATTGTATATACGATAGTGGTTTTGTGATCCTAATTCTACACTTGCACTTACACATCCACTTCACATCATGACCAACAACGTCTCACTTCAGGATCGATTTTATCCGATTCGCACCTCCATTCCTTCATGCATTCTTCTCCCCGAGCCTAATGGAAATCACTTCGAGCTGAAATCACAATTCATTAGTACACTTCCCCACTTCCATGGTTTAGAGTCTGAGGATGCGTACCTCTTTATTCGTGAGTTTGAAGAGGTATGCCAAATGATGAGAATTTCCCAACTGTCTGAGGATGCTGTTAGGTTACGGTTCATACCGTTTGCACTTAAGGATTTAGCTAAGAAATGGCTTTATAATCTTCCTATCAGTTCCATATCTTTATGGGAGGATTTTGTTAAAGTCTTTCTTAAGAAATTCTATCCTATCCACAAAACAGCCCTCATGAGAAAGAACATAATGCAATTTAAGCAGGAAACAAATGAACCTTTCTGGAAGTATCTTGAGCGTTTCAAAGACCTTCTTGCCCTGTGTCCCCATCACGGCATAGAGAAATGGCGTCTATGCCAGATTATCTATGATGGATTAGATTACCAAACGAAAACCCTTTTAGAATCCATGTGCCAGGGGGAATTTTTGAAAAAAGATGAACATCAGGGGTGGGATCTCTTTGAAACCCTAGCTGAAAAAACCATTCAGTGGGAGTCTTGTCCTGACAAATCCACTTCCACCACTTTCAGAACTGGTACACACTCTAAAGAATCCTCTCTAGCTGCAGAACCCAAGATCACACAATTAATAAAGAGGATAGAACTGCTTGAGTCAAAAGGGAATTCTGTGGTCAACCAGGTCAACCCATTGCCTTTGATTAGACCAGGTTGCACCAACTGTCATGACCTTAGCCATGTTGTTGAGGAGTGTCCATTATATCAGCCACAATCATTTCAGGAGAAAATGAATGCAGTATTGACCAGACCCAATCATCATCCATACTCCAACACTTACAATTCAGGATGGCAGAACCATCCAAATTTTTCATGGAGTCAGTCTGGTCCTGAGCATCATATGCTACCACTTCCATATCCATACAATGCTCAGTTTCATCCATCCAGTTTCGATCAGAATTCACTGTATGTTCATCCATCTCAAAGTCCACCACAGTCATATCAGTCATATCAGGACCCACCACCATTCTACCAATCACAATTCCAATCTCCATACCCTCAACATCCACCCCAAAATAATTCCGAAATATCTGAGTTGAAACAAATGATAGAAACCTTAACAAATAACCAGCAGCAGGAGTTGAATGAAATGAAGGTCCAAATTGGGCAATTGGCTGAGAATCAAAGAAATTTGTTCCCAAATCAGCCATTGCTAAATCCCAAAGTTGAAGATTCAGGACCCAGTCACTGTCATGCTATTCATACCCTGAGATCTGGTAAACAAGTTGACAATAAGGTTTCTAGTTCACAATCTCATCCAGTACCAAAGCCAACACCTCATGTCCCAATACAACCAACTTTTGACAAACCATCCTCTAGTTCAGAGCCATCCACTTTCAAGGCAAAGGGTGAAGAAAAGGTAGATGAGCATACATACAAGCCTATTGCTCCATATCCAAATAGGCTGAGAAATAACAAGTCAAATGCTCACATGGAGAAGATAAAAGAAACATTCAATAAGGTCCAAATCAATGTCCCTCTTCTTGATGCCATTCAACAAGTGCCATCATATGCCAAATTTTTGAAGGAAATGTGCACCAAGAAGAGGAAGACCCAAGTCCCTAAAAAAGTCTTCCTTGCATCATCCATTAATGAGTTGCTCACTGGTCCAATTCCTGTTAAGTACAAAGACCCAGGGAGCCCCACCATTTCATGCATCATAGGACAGACTACAATAAATAGGGCACTTCTTGATTTGGGAGCCAGCATTAATCTCCTACCTTTCTCTGTGTACCAACAATTGGGGTTAGGTGATCTCCTCCCGACCCAAATGACCATCCAATTGGCTGACCGCTCTGTTACTAAACCCAAGGGGATAATTCAAGATGTCCTTGTCAAAGTTGGAGAATTCTTTTATCCTGTTGACTTTGTTGTCCTTGAAACAAAACCAGTGTCAAATTCCAATCAAAGGGCACAAATTCCTGTCATTCTGGGACGACCATTCCTGGCTACTGCAAATGCAATCATTAATTGCCGGAATGGATCAATGAGGTTGACTTTTGGTAACATGACACATGAACACAATGTCTTCCACACACAGCCTCATAAAATAAAAGATCAAACATTTGAGGTTAGCTTCATTAATAACAATTGTGAGGAGGAAAGTGAAGATCCAAAAGATGAGTCACAATCTTGTGATTCTCTTATCCGAGTACCCTTTCAAACGGGGAAAGTTGATTTGGATATTTTCACTTTCAATAAGCCAATTGAGAGTGTATTTGAACCTCCAATTGATATATCCTTTGAAGACTTGTTTGCTGATGAGATCATGTGTTTAGATGAGTCAACTCGGGGTAAGTTAGCTGATTGTCCACTTCCGGATGTTGACTTGAGCTTTGAAGAATTATATGGAGAAGAGTTAAAATTTCTTAAAATTGGAAGTGATGAGATTCTGAGTGAGAGTGGTGATAAGGACTTTGTTTGTGAACGATGTGGTGGAATGAGTATGAATGAAAATAACAACCAATTGAAACTGAAAACACCTAGGGTTAGAATAATTCAGACCGTTTCCCAATGGAGCTCAAGAAAGAGAACACATTGGAACGATGGGAAACGGGCCAGAGGGAAGCGACCAAAAGCCCGAGTTACACTTGTATATTCCTTGTAAATAATTCCTTCCCCTTCCATTTTGTTTCATGCATACATATATCATAATGCATTGAGGACAATGCATGAAATAAGTGTGGGGGAGGGTTTACTAACATAGAGTTTTTAGACTTTCTTTCTTTTACATTTCCTTTCTTTCTTTTTACATTTCTTTAGAAATAATAAAAATAAAAAAATAAAAAAATAAAAACTTTTTGAAAAAAGAGACAAAGTTTTGATCTATTTTTAAGAAAATTAAGATGTATCTTAGAGATTAAGAAAGCCTTAATTATGATATCTTAAACATAGTTGAAGTAATAGATCTTGTTTGAAATTATAGACTAAGTAAGTAAAATTGGTGAGATATTTTTATCTTGAATTTTTACCTTAGATAAATATGCACTTTACACTTACACATTTCTTGGGATGGAGACAAAGACCAAAAATGTCATATAAATAAAAAAAAAAAAGAAAAAATATATATATATATAAATAAAAGATCACCTATTAAGCTGGATAATTGTGCCTCAAGAAGCATGATTACTCACGCCTAACGGTGATCTCACTTATTAAGCTGGATAATTGTGCCTCAAGAAGCATGATCATTCACGCCTAACGGTGATAAAAAATAATCCCCTTTAGTTATGTGGCCTTTTCTACTCGAGACCTTAAACCCGAGGGATGTTTTCTCATCTGATGCCCTAAGACCGTCTGGTTTGGGAGTCATCGGTTAAAGGCTCACTACAAGGGTAGACTAGAAAGCCTAGACTAAGGGAAGAAAAAAAAATATATATATATATATGTATAAATAAAGAAATGGCTTTATGGTTGGAGTTGAAATCCCAGGAAATTTTCACTTACACGGTGTGCATATTATCTAGGTTTTATGAAAGATAAAATATTCAATCCAATTTTGAACTCTTACCTTAATTAAAGACAAGATCTTGCATGGATACTAAGTTTAAGGAAGAATGATTATAGGTGGACTTATGACCTAGGATCACTTATATTTTTGCAAAAATAGTTCGTAAACATGTCTCTTATTCAAAATGCGTTTTCAAAACACTAACATTTGTCTTCTTTCTTTATGGATTTTGTGGGTGTAATCCGCTGAAAACCCTCAGGAGACAACACTCCTCCTCTAGGGTAACCTAGAGGTTTAACGGCTTGTTGCACATGCTCAGTGCAATCGCGTCACCTGCGAAAGTGGTGTAATAAAATTGGTAGTTAGGATTTTCTTTTCTTTTTCTTTGTTTTGCTCGGGACGAGCAAAAGAATAAGTGTGGGGGTGTGATTAGTATCCAATATTGCATATTTTACATCATAACTCCCATGCATATTACAAATAAATATGTGATTTTTACTCCTCTTCTCTACATATTTGCAGGTACATACTTAAAGGGGAGATTTCCAAATAATCACTTAATTAACACTAATTAAGTGATTAATTCATGATTAAGATAAAGCCAAATTCAAATCCAGATCTAGAGAGATCCGCGCGCCAATTGGAGAATCCAAGTAGTCCACGTGGCTAACTAACTAACAAGAAGATCTCACCAGAAAATCTGGGCTCAACGGCCCAGATCTCGCGGCGATCCCGCGGCAATCCGCGGCAGATCTAGGCCGTTGAGATCCCGGATTTCGTGGCAACAACCTTGGCTCTTGAAGCTTCTCCTTTCTGCTATAAATAGTGCACCTTCACCTGCGAGCAAAAACTGATCAGAGAAGAGAGAGAGATTAGTGTAAAGCTTTGTATTTTGTTAGTTTTTCTTTAGGATTTTTTAGCTCTCTATGATCTTCTTCTCCCTAGATTTCATTGCAAGAGAGAGTTGTAAGAGAGAGAGAGCTTGTATCATCAAGGAGTGACAACTTGGAGCTATACAAGGATTGATCCATTCTCTACTCCTCTACTTGAGCTTGATTCTAGTTTGATTTCTTTCCTTACTTGCTTTGTTTACTTTCTTGCAATTTAATTCATGTTTAGCTTTGCTTTTGTAATGATGTGTAGCTAATTCTTTCTCCATGTACTAGCTAACCACTACCTTGCTAACTTCTAACTCATGGGTGATTGCTTTACTTTATCTTGCAATTTGTATGGTTTTCTCTTCTCCGATGGGTTTCTTTTCATTTCTTGGCAAGTATCTTGTTGTAATTCTCCATATGATTCATGTGTGCCTCACTTGGAGCCTAGTCTTTGAACTAGTGCCTTGATGGAACATGGAGATGGATCACCAATATGCTATTTGTTGTACAACTTCATTATGTCAATTCTTGAATGTTGTATGCCTATTTCATTAGCATCCCTTGAGTGCAGCTCTTTTGTTTCCATTATTGAAAGTCTAATTTGTAGGCCGATGACCATCTATGGAGGCTACAAGACAAGTCCAAGAATGAATCCCCATCATCCAAGTGAGAAAGTAATTAGACCAACAAGCAAGACATATCCATGCCAATGAATCAACATGAGGCATGCATCACTATCAAGGAGTTTAGTATGTTTTGGCAAGGTAGTTAAGGTTAGCTAGTCATGGTTTTCTTTCATTCAAGTTTTCTAAAGTTTTCTTTTCTTTTAGTGTGAATACAACAAACCTCTTCTTGATTTCTTTTCACTTACCACCATGAATATATCCATACATTCTTTAATTCCTTTCTTTGTGTTTTATTCATTCTTTTAAGCAAGAGAAGAATTCTCGTTTCCTTTTCTCACGAGTATCGTAACGCTTCTACGCTAGCTCTCCTTGTGGTTCGACTCGGTATAGCTTTATGCTATAGCGGAAGATTGGAACAAGGTATATCAATTACATATTTGAAGTGAACAAGAACCAAAGGTGAACTCTAAACATTGAACCATATCTTTTATACCTAGCTCTTGTGCAATAACTTCTTGTACCTTGTTTAGTACCAATCAGCATACTTTATACACTTACACACATAGGGTCAAAGACAAAGATTCTTATGCCTTATATAAAAAAAAAGAAAAGAAATATATATATTAAAAATTCTCTGATTAAGTTGGGCATTTGTACCTCATAAAGCATAAGTATTCATGCCTAAAAGATCCATACAAATAAAAAACCCTTAGTTTTGTTACTTTATTTGCTCGAGTCCTTAAGTCCTTATGGTGTTTTTCTCACCCGCTGCCCTAAAACCGTCTGGTTTGGAGTCACCCAATTATGACTCCGTTACATGGGTAAATTAGAAAGTCTAATAGAACTAAAGGATATTACCACCAAAAATATATAAAATAAGTCATAAGAATTAGAATTGAAGATTCCTTAGTCAAATATTCACGGTTACAAAGATGCATATGACATAGGGTAAAATAATAGACTAGATAAGAAATACAGTTTGACTCCTTATCTTAACTGCTAACAAGTTTTTAAATAGAGATTAAGTCTAGGGATAAATAATTTGGTGTTCCTATGTAACGGTCCCAATTTTCTGAAGTCCTTAATTAACATAACATTCATTTAAACCGATCGATTATCATAATTTTTTTCAAATTCTTAAAAATTTCGGCAGCACCTCCTTTGTAAATACTAGTCGGATGTGATATCCAATACAAATATGATACTTTTGGCTAATATCAGCCTACCTATTCTCAATCCAATCACATACCTAAACTCAAAATCATCCAGGCAATCATAAAGGTGTTTCGGTTTGACATCGCCTACTTATGTTAAAGCATAATAATATAAGCTCGAGAGTACTCTCGGCATCCATAAAATTCAGAAATGATAAATTCTAACTTATCATGATCATCACATTGATAATACACACCTTGGTATCACAAACCAATAAACGAATCTCAAATGTCAACTTGAAATGAAGCTACTACAATAATTCTCTACATATATATAATATTAACCATCTATCCCACATCCAACATTTATCATCTACAAGCACAATTATTTTAGGAATACAAC
Source organism: Agave tequilana (assembly GCA_038442645.1). Lineage (NCBI taxonomy): Eukaryota > Viridiplantae > Streptophyta > Magnoliopsida > Asparagales > Asparagaceae > Agave > Agave tequilana. The sequence goes on from JAVJIF010016564.1 coordinate 26,217, forward strand.
AAGATTAGATTATAAAATTAGATTGATTCAGAACGAACTCTGTGCAGGATAAACCGGACCTCTGCCTCAAAGCAACCTGCAATAAACCAGCCTGAGGGGGAGTGAGCTCGACAGCTTAGTGAGTAGAGTAGGAATAAATCAGGGAATGATAACATATCAATGAGAAGCATGAATATTCAAATAATAAAATGTAAATCCGAAAGAGTAAGAAGGCAGAAAGAATAAATGACATCAAATGGTTTAAAAATTAAGACAATGGTCTCCAAAATTTTCGGGGACGATTAGACTCTTATGATCATAAATTCCCAATTTCTTTCTTGAATTTTCAGCTTTCCGTGTAATAAGTTTTATGAATTTTATAAACAATATGTTTAGTTGCTTGAACTCATCTTATGTATAGATAGCAGCATGTCATACTTACGTGTTTTGTATTCCACACAAGATATTACACCAATCACCATAGTTAAGTCATAAGCATAGTTTATGCATTCAGATAATACATGCATCACCAAGCATACTTCTAAATCATATAATCATATCATACTTCTCATATTATAAGATCACATCACACTTCATAGTGTTCACATGTCATTTAACTGAACTACACCACATACATTACTTATATGTATACACAATCTATAATAAAGGTGCGAAAAATTCTCCATCTTCTCCTCCAACTGGCTCTCGCCCGACCCCTTCCTACATATAAATTATAGGTACATAAAGTAATAACACCGTCTTTTCCTCCCACCGGCTCCCGCTGGCCCCTTCCTACAAAATATGTATATATATATGTACACACACACATGTCACGCCCCGCTTCCCAAAATACGGAGTACGGGTACGTGACGATGACTAGCAGATACTCACGAAGAGTGAAATCTCTTCCATGAGTACTTAAGCTGTCAATAACAATCAGGATAGCACACATATATCCATATACAACCAAGCACAAGGATAAAATCACATATATAACATATAAACAATATCATCCACTATATCTGAATAAGACAAGCCAAGAAAAGAACTGAACTCACCGAAGAACAACTGAGCCAGAATATGTTCTACAATCAGCTCACTATATCGGCTTGCTCATCTAGATCATAAAAATAATAATAATAGTCTGTCAGAAGCGGAACAGTAAGAGTACACGAAGGGAAAAACGATAAAAAAGAGAATACGAAGATATAGTAACAGTAAGCAGGACATAAGAACAATATGTTTGACAGTATCGAAACTGAAAGTAATAATAATAACAGGAAAATCAAGACGATAGATCATGTACAATAAGACCGTGCATGCATGATGTGACATATATATAACGAACATGAGATATCCCGGACGAGTAACTATTGTGTAGTATAATCACAAGATCACAAGAGTACCAGATCACAAGATAAAATAACATGGTAGGTCCATAAACATCATATAGTCAATATAATGCATGTCACATGAGTATCAAGTAGCAGTATCATGAAAATATATGTCAGGTACTAGATCACTGAATACAATGCAGGATATGATGCAAGTGTATACGTCTAGCATTTTTATTATGCTAACTAATGCAACCATCCTGTGCCCCATCTCACAAGACAACTACATATCAAACAAGTGATGCGTTAGTGGATCCTGACAACAGGGAGAAATAGTTCACTGTACTCAGGTATCATGTAACATGTAATAATGGGAGCGCACATAAATAACAAGATCACGTGTGGCATTCAAACCCACATGGGGTCACCCTTCCAAGCACACATTTCTGGATTTCCCTTCTACAATCTTCTCCCAGTAACCCCAGCTTGGTTAATTTTATTAATCAATGCAAATGCAAAATAATGTGTTGCTCAGTGTTACAGGATCAGTAATCGGTACCAAGAATATCAGTGACAGATAGTGAATATAATTGTATCAAGATCATGGGACAATGTAAACGGTGGTAATAACAAATACAAAGTAGTACAAGTGATGTCAGATAAATGCAAAGTAGTGCAGATGATGTCAGTGTCATATAATCCAAAGGTCATAATAAGTCGGTCATGATCATATGTCCATAATCCAATAAGTATCCTCCAATAATTCCTCAAACTATAAAGGTTGATTTTGTCAATTAATTTTCAGTAATATCAGGATCACAATATCAATCGATATGTAATCTTTATCCATCAATCATTATAGATTCTTGTGTCAGAATCATCATATACAAGCAATAATGTCAATTTAAGTTGGAAGCATGTATGTACAGGAACAAGATCCAAACATGATATGTAAGGTAATGAAACATGATCACGATACGATATCAGCAATAATAGCAAGAATAGAATAATTAGTCATATAATCAGAAAAGAAAAGGCTGAAATGTAAATATGATCACAGGATAGTGTTGACGATCATGCGATGTGATAACCATGATTTATAATTAAGATGCAGAATTAAGATCAAGACGAACGAAAGTCAACAAGGAGAGAATCGTGTACACTTGCCTGACGTCATTGGAACCTAATTTCCCTTAACTGCAACCGGCTCTGGGTTGGATTTGTGGCCTAAATATTGTATGAATTAACTAGATACTTGACATGTTTGTTATTCAGTGATAAGTTGAATGAGCATATAACTTTTACTATTTATTATAATTTTGGTTTGTTAACGTTTCCAAATAATTCAATTTCTGAATTTTAGCAACCATTTCAAAATATAGTTTCATGATAAAATACATACATAAACTCATAAATTAATGTATAATATTTATATATTACTGGATTATGAATTTTACATTTTTAGTAATATTTAGAAATTTATTAGCAATTTTTAAATAAACAACCATTAAATAATAATTATATTGAATATTTAATTTCATGTAGTTTTAAGTAATAATACTCTCAAAATAATTTTACAGAGTCTCAAATTTAGTTTGTGATTTTCTATGAATTTTCTGAAATTTTTTGAGTTTGTTTCGATTTTTTTGAATTAAAATAAGTCTAAAAATCAATAAAAAGCTTAACAGATCTGTTTGCTACAGTAACGGTCTGCTACAGTAATGCGTTTGGCTCTGGGTCTTCTACAGTAAAATGCTACAGTAATTGCTATAGTAAACTTTCTATATATATATGTATTTATATATTTTTTAATCTGATTTTCTTTTCTCTCTTTCTTTTCTTTTTCTTTTTTTTTAAACAGGTCAGATTAGGTTTGTAAAATAAACCCGAACCCGGGTTTGGTGCATAGACCCAGACCTGGACTGGGTCTGGTCTGGCGGGACCAGACTCAGGTCTGGCCTGGTCTAGCACGACCAGGCCCAGGCCAACTTGGTCTGGCCCAGCCAGACTCGGCCAGAGCCTGGTCTGGCCTGACCAGACTTGGCCAGAGCCTTGGATGGTTCTGGCCGAGACAGCCCAGCTTCTTTTTTTTTTTGATTGAAAATAAATTTCTAAAAATCAATTAAAGTCATTATAATTAGGAGGCATATCTTAGGTGTTCTACATAACTTTTTTGGGATTTTAGCATACGTTTTACATGGTGAAATTAGTAGTGTTAACCAGTATGTACTACATGTTTGATGAAATGCCTCAGAGCACTAAAACCTACGAAAATGCAAAATAACTTACCCGAAATGCTTCTCTTCAGTCTGAATCTTCTTCCCCTCGTCCAGCACTTTAGAATCTTACTAAGTTTGGAAGAGAAAGTGAGAGAGAAGAGGGAAAGAGAGAGACTTGGATTTTTCAAAATGGTTTGAGTAGGGATGGGAATGGTGGAATTCTCTTATATAGGCACCACACACCCCTAGGCAACCCTAAGAGTTATGGATACATGGAGGAAGTAATAGACTCAGTTGTGGTTAGTGGGAATTAGGGGGAGAAAGTGTGAGAGAAGTTAGAGAGAGTAGAGGAAAGTTGGAGAAGATGAAGAGAGTTAAAAGGAGGCTTAAATAGATGGGCTTGGGCCTTTAGACCACATGCTAATTTAGCATCATGGTTAACTCATTCCACTTCCTCTAGGCCGACTTGGGTTCAAGCCCAGCGGTCGCAATAATTTTCCAGAATTTTTATTTTTATTTTTATTGTTAATTGCATTTTTTATATAATTTAGTATTTAATTATTATTTTATTAGATTAAACTCCTAAAAATTCAGAAAAATCCTCAAAAAAATTCAAAAATAGAAGATAACATCCTGAACCTTGTTATGAAGTCGAATCTCTAAAATTCATCTCAGATTGTTAATTAAAAATCTCAGAATCAGTCCATGGCCTTGATCGACCCGGAATTGAGATTCTTTTCCAATAATCTCCAAAAAAATTTCGAAAAATTCTGAAAATTCAAAATACTGGGAAATAATATTTTGAGTTGAAGTGGCCTTAATCCGGCTACCAGGATGATTAAATCAGATATCAGATAGCAGTATTGACACACGTATATTGGGAACCGAGGGTTACAATCCTACCCACCTTATAAAAAGAATTTCGTCCTCGAAATTCAGCAAGGCATCGACATATGAATCGAAGCAGTATCAATGAGGGTTAGGAGTGTCCCAGATTCGCAGTCATGTTAATATGATATAACCCAAAGCAAGTCAACCATGAGTTAAGATCCAACGTATCTTTCTGTCAAGAGTATCACCATAAGTCCATGGGTCAAATTGACTTTCCAGAGTTCATAATCGGTCATCTTTAATATTATTTTAGTCCTCCGATTTACTATTGTCATGTTCATCTGATAAGATTACTCTCACCATTTATAGATCAAATCCTTAAGGTCTATTAGTAACCATACTCTACTGATTTATTCTTAAAATTTTTTTTTGGTTCACATTGATCAGATTGAATAAGAATTCAGATATCTTAATTACGTTACCTTTCTTGTAACATCACTCTAAAATTAGATTATCTTTAAGAATATTACATATTGCTCAATCAATAATCACTCTTGATTGTTATATCTTTAAAATCATTAAAATCCCAAAAATCTCAAATTCTTGAGTACATGTTTTATACTCGACCACAATATCACAGTAACACAATTCTCAGATCAAACAGTCACTACTGGAAGATCATTAATCAAGGTAGTAGTTACTGATGGAAACTCTCACTCAACAGTCAGTAAATATAAAGTCCTCAAAAAATGTGCCAATGATATTAATTAATCCTTGTCTTAACCCTCAATATATCTTTCAGATTAATCTTTATAATCTTGTTGTTATATTTCTGCTTTAAATCCTCAAAGTTGAGTTTAAAATCATTGATCTTCATAAGAATTCAGATATATCTATCTCTTCCTTTCATCTATGATTCCTCAATCAAACGATCACAGGATTCTCAAATTATTAAGGTATTCCAATTACCATGTTCTTAAGAGTCATAGGATTAACTCAAAAATCTCAAATTATGATAGATATTCTTAAAATATTACTTAGATCTAAAAACTTCGAGATTCTAATCCTCAGAGCTAATCCAAGCAATTTGATCCAAGTTATAGTCATATTTTGTCCAAGGCAATGATTATATTTATTGATTTGATTATCACTCCAAAATCCATACCTTTAAATCCAATATATTGAGGTAATCTGATCATTATTTAATCCATGCATGATTTTTATCTTAAATCCACCATCTTACGATGATTCCCTTGTAGACATGTATCTCAAAAGTTTCAGATCCAATATTCCTCATAAAATTAACTGCCAGATAATTCGATGATAATCCTCTTAATTATTCTTCTTCGTCCAAAAATTAGGTCAAATCCTCAATATATCTATCATTAATTTAAATCAAGAATAGTCTTACCAGATATGATCAAGTGGGGGAAGAGTTGGTACAATGACTATATGGATGGGAAAATCACATCAGGATGACAGTTTAAGGGTTCTCAGAGATCGATTATACAAGCATGGAGTCAGAGAAGGGGGTCAAATGACTGTTTACTCAAATAATTTTGTAGATGATTATCATATATGTGACCTGATTGTATATATGGTATACGACTAACCTGGCTCTTATACCAAGAAAACCATGTCATGACGCGCTTCCTAAAATATGGAGTACGGGTACGTTATATAACCCGCAGATACTCACGAAGAGTGAAATCTCTTCCATGAGTACCTTAGGCTGTCAATGACGAGCAGGATAGCACACATATATGCATAACAACCAAGCGTAAGGATAAATCACACATATGAAATACTGAAACATGAACAATATCATCCACTATATCTTAATAAGGCAAGCCAAGAAAAAGAACTGAACTCACCGGAGAACAACTGAGCCAGAATATGTTCTACGATCAGCTCACTTTATCGGCTTCTTAATCTAAATACTGAAAAATAATCATAATGGTCTGTCAGAAGCGGACTGCAAGAGTACACGAAGGGAATAGAACGATAAAAAAGAGAATATGAAGATGTAGTAACAGTAAGTAAGACATAAGAACAATATGTTTGGCAGTATTGAGAATTGAAAGTAATAACAATAACAAGAAAATCAAGATGATAGACCATGTACAATAAGACCATGCATGCATGATGTAACATATATATAACGAACATGAGATATCCCGGGCGAGTAACTGTTGTGTAGTATAATCACAAGATCACAAGAACACGAGATCACAAGAAAAATAACATGGTAGGTCTAGAAATATCATGTAGTCAATATAACGCATGCCACAGTCTCAAGTATCAGTATCATGAATATGTCAGGTGCTAGATCAATAAAATCAATGCAGGATATGATGCAAGTGTATATGTCTAGCATATTTTATTACCCTAACTAATGCAACTATCCAGCGCCCCATCCCACAGGATAACTGCATATTAAACAAATGAAGCGTTAGTGGATCCTGATAGAAGGGAGAAACAATTTACTATACTCAGGTATCATGTAACGTGGAATAATAAGAGCGCGCATAAATAAAAAGATCATATATGGCATCCAAACCCACAAGGGGTCGCCCTTCCAAGCATATCTCTCTAGATTTCCCCTGCTACAGTTGTAAGTACATCTAGAGGGGGGTGAATAGGTGTACAACTAATCTAATGAATAAAATGTGAAAATTAAAACTTAAATGGCAACACACTTAATGTAACCAACGAGTGTAGCAGAATTCCCGGTGAAGGGATCTGGACTAACTCCTTTTGATTCCTCTGAATAAGAGTTGAGGTGCTATATGAAGCTCTCGTGGTTAAACACATGTGAGGCACACACAAACAACACAAGCATATATATGATATGGCAATATGATGCAATGCTCAAAGTAATAGAGAGAGTTAGAGTCAATGGATTAAACGCAAACACCGAGAATTGTTTCGAGGTTCGAACACCCAGCTCTACGTCTCCACCTTCATACAGAAGGATTTCTACTAACTCGTTCACACAGGACTTCCCACACAGGAAACTTCCACTGAGGATTTGGGGCAATACAAATAACAGGGAGTACACAACTCCTCTCTCAACCAAATACAACCTCTCATAGAAGCAAGGCACAACTAACACAAAAACCACCTCACACAAGAGGGGTAGGCACTTAGCCAACAAATACCAATCACCTCACACTCGAGGGATTCTAACACAAACTCCACCTCTCACTAGAGGGAGCTAAACACAATCTCCATCTCTCACTAAAGGGAGCCAACTACAACTTTCATAATCACCTCACAATAGAGGGATACCAATTCAATCACCTCTCACTAGAGGGATATCACAATGAAGGAAGTTTACAACTTGGTGGTTTCCACAATCACAAACTAATTTTTCCCACAAACTAAAGATCCTAATAGATAGGATAGAAGATAAGCTCAAGTGTGAGAAAATAAAGTGCTTTTAACAAAAAAAATAACTTGAGAAAATCTACAAATAGATATAAAATTTTAGACTAAAAACAATTCCCAAAAGACTATTTTCTTTGAATTAACAAACACTTTAAAAACAAATGAAGATTGATCTTTTAAACATAAAAACTCTTTTGAAAAACTTGCTCTTAAAACACTTGAAAAGATCTGAAATTTTTTTCTCTAAAAACTTATATAAAACCAGCTCTTGAATGGGGTATATATAGCCCTCAAGAGAATCTGCCCGTTGGCAGCTGACAAGGCCCAGATTGGCCTTCCGATCGACCGGCCAATGGTCAAAAAATCGACCGTTGAGCCTGCCGGTCGACCGCGCCCAGAACCAGAGAGCAACGGCTCTCTGGCCGGTCGACCGCCCGGTCGACCGGGCCAACCCGAGAGTGGGTTGACTTCAGTCGGTTGACCGTTCGGTCGACCGGCCAAGGAAGCTGGCCTGCGTGCACGTCCTTATGCACGTCGGTCGACCGGTCCGGTTGATTGACCACTGGTCCGGTCGACTGTCCCGGTCGACCGCCAGGGCCTGGCAGATCTGGTTATAGGATTTAAAACTTGAGTTTTTTAATATCAAATAAATCCCATAAAATCTCTAAAAATCCACAAAAATAAGTTCTTATATTCTCTTTGAAATACAAACATGTGTGAAAAAATTCAACACGTATTTCAAACAATTTGAACCATTTTTATGTCCTTAAAATTTTACCGAAAACCAAAATCTGTATTTTCCAAAACTAGGATTTTTGAAATGGAAAATCGTTTTGTCCAAAACTCATCCAAATACAAAAACATGATATTTAAACAACTTGAAACATGTTGTATATGGATATAATCCAATATACATGAAAGATATATATATCAATGTTTTTGACATTAAATTCAAAAATAAGTTTTGTTAAAATACCAAAACTCCAAACTCATGAAATGGACTATCAAACTAAGCTTGTTTAAATAGTTGAAGCATAGATGTATATAGAACAAATCTAATATACATTAAACCATGTAAACTTGTTTTGATTCTATTTATTCATGAAAATCAAGATCGGTTAAACCGTAAACCGAAAACCAAAACATAAAACTTGAACAAGTGTGTGTGTTGTGAATTTGAGCATACCACACTATCTAATCTTTAACAATGGATCTAAACTATAAACTAAACAATGTACCGAAGTCTTCTTGTAGAGTGCCGACTCCAAGTCGACTCGATCCAAACGTGATCCACCGAGCTTGACTCCAAACGAGTGTTAGGTATGAACTTTGACGCTCGGGCTCTTGAATCACCATGTGAAAGCTCCAAAACACCTTTGTTGAAGCTAATCACCTACTAATATCTTGGTTAAATATTTGAAACTAAATATTACAAGATTATTAGTAAACTATAACTACATGAGTTAATCATCATCAAAACTAGAGTGGAAGGCCTCTGGGCCAACAGTCTCTCCCTTTTTGATAATGACAAAACTCATGGAGTTATATATGCATGGATTAAAGTTAAGCTTCAAAGAAGCTCCCCCTTAACTCATGCATAGCAATAAATAATAAACATATGTAATGAATACTAAGCATGATATGCATCAACATGCATAAAATAATGAAATGAACATGCTCTTGGTGCCAAAATTTTAAAATAAATTACTTTTCCTTTTGTTTATAATAAACATGTTCTTAAGTATCAATTGAAAATATAAACTTAAAATATTACTCTTGATACCAATAAAAATTTCAATTGAAAACTTTATCAATAAAGGCAATAAAAACTCTTGATACCAATCAATAAAAATTCTTGATTCCCCTGAAAGATAATCAATAAAAGTTTTTGATACCAATAATAAAAATTTTAATAAAAGTTCTTAATACCAATAAACCAAAGCAACAAAATATGTTCTCTTGATACCAATATCAACAAAACATCAAAACATCAAACAAACTCTCTTGAGACCAATATGAAACAAACTTTGATATAAACTTACAAATAAACAATAAACATGCCTATAAACTCAAATACTTCTCCCCTTTTTTTCAATCATCAACAAAGGGGTCAAAGAAAACTAATAAAACAATATTATCCCCCTTTTTGTCTTAAACAAAAAAATATCAATAAGGAGTGAAATAAAATCAAAACATTTTGATACCAATTGAAAAAAATATATCAATTTAGTGCATCATGATAACAATTGAAAATAAATAAAACATGTTGAAGAATTCAACCAAAAATTTTGATATCAATTGAATGATGTAAACATATAAGTAATCTTAATACCAATTATAAAGATTAGTACGAATTGAAAGTAATTTTCATTAGGAGCATATGATACAAAAAATAATGAATATCATTTTTCAACATAAAGTGTGGGAGTAAAATACCAAAGGTAAACAAAATCAATTGAAAAGTGAAATATGAATTTTCTCTCCCTTTATGAAATACCAAACAAAATGATGCATAAGCTTGTATAAGATACCAATTGAAACATAATCAATTGAAGTATAATAGTCAATTAAGAAATCAAGCTTAGCATAACCAAAATTTGTGCTCAAAGATATAGAGATATAGTAAGCACAAATAAAGTATATATATATATATGTATGAAAAATTAAATACCAATCGAAATTGATACTATTTGAAGTGTAAAAATACATATATATAAAAACATATATGAGTATACAAAAAGAATGTCAATAGTGATACCAATTGAAAAGATCCAATGATACCAATTGAAAAACATAGTAAGGTCAAGTGTATAACTCATACTTCCTACCACCCATTTCATGCACATATTTAAAAAGATTTTCAATAATAAGCATACAAAGCATGGTCGCCCAACCAACCGCCCTTGAATGGGTAGGGGTTTTCAAAAATAAGTTTAAAAATATAGTATGTTTGAAAACTCTACCAAATGAAGAATACGAACTAGTTTAATGAAAAACTTGTAAACTAGTATGAAATCCTTCAAGTAAGGAATAAAACAAGAATATATTCCATAAAACATGAAAATCACTAAACCAATGTCACTCAAAATATAAATAGCACATATAATACTCATGAAAATAAAATCATGAGAAAACATCAAGTAATATGAGTGTACAAGTTTTGTGAAAGACAAGTCATGAAAATAGGCAATCAAGCTCAATAAGAAATTCCTTAAAACATAAAAGTCATCAAAACTAGAATCCTTCAAGGTATATGTATGTTTTGTACAAACATGAATGAGTCCACAAAAGTATATGCATGAAGGTAAGTGGCTCAAGGATGTATATGATAGCCAATAGTTTAGACACAATGATATATACATGAAGTTTAAACATAAACATGAAAATATGTACAAAATGGGAATACAAGTCAAATGTATGAATCATCAAAACTAGACTATACTAGTGCATCTAATGGGTACAAATGAGCGTTCAAGCACAAACATATAATAATCTATTTGTGGCTCACTAATTGTACAAGTATATATCTAAGTTTTAATGAAAACTAACATCTAAACATGTAATCAAAGCATGAAGCATGAAAATCAAAAAATGAAGTGCAAATGTTTAAATAAAACTCATATGATCATTATGTAAATGAACATGTATTAGAGCTAGAACATACACAATAGTTAAACTAAAGTGAGAATACAAAATATGGGTCTATATAAACATGAGTGTCTCAAGTACTAATCATGTATATCACAAGTCTAATAGTCATGCCATTTAACATACTAATCATGAAACATCAAAACATGCTAAAAATGAATAGTTTAAAAAGCATGTAAACATAAATGAGGAGTAAGAGATCGTTACCAAAACCGATAGGGCAACTCTCTATGTCTCCAAACTAAGGTGGTCCTCCCACCAAACTTCCCTAGAAAGTGATGCATCCAATTAGTCCTCTTTAAGCTCGGAACGCATCCACCTCAAGGCACCATTACTCTCACGTCATGTGAGAGCCCACACCTACATCAAATACAATAGGGGTGGTCTTTGGTACCCATACTCTTTTGGGTCTATGGGAGTTAGTTCCTTTCCTAACCCAAACAAATTTAGTTGCTAAATTTACGTCATGTATCTTATCATAGCAAAATTTAGCAAGGTGGCTCTTACGTCCACAATGTGTACATGTGTACACATGAGCATACATCGTGTTATGAGTGTGAACATGGGAAGCATGTGTATGCCGTGATTTGTGTGCATGCATAGGTAGAATTTGTTTCTTTCGAAACATAGATTCCAAACATGTATGATTCAAAGCACAATGGCTCAAAGTGGAGCCCAAACAATCAACACTCTTCCTAAGCATAGATATATCATTTTCAATTATAGAAGAAGAGGTGCATGCAATAGGTGAGTTAGAATGTGAAGCTACACTAGCATGGCAAACATGAGAGTCTAAATCATTTTTCAAAGAAATATTTTTCTTGGAAGCCAAATCCAATTCCTTTGAAATAGAAACAATTTTTATTTTTAAAGATTCATTTTCTTTTACAACAAAATCAAGTTTTGAAGACAAGATATCATTTTCTTTAAAACCTCATTGCAATCATTTTTATTTTTTGAAATCTCATTTTCCTTTTGGGCAAGGTCAAATTGGGATTTAAGTGAGTCACGTTCACTTGAAATCCCTTCCTTCTCTTGTGAAGCTAAATCAAGTTTTGAAAACAAATTTTTATTTTATTTGTTAAGTCCTAGACTTTTCTTTTTCAAAAGATTATATTTTTCAAGTAATTTTTCACAAACAATTGAAAGTTCTTCATTCAAAGCATTTGCATCAATATAATCATTACTAGAAGAACTTGCATCATCATCATCTAATTGAGATTCTGAATATATCTCAAGGGAGTCATTCCCTTGGACCTGTAGCATTGTTGCTCGAATTTTTCACTAAATTTATCCTCCACAATGTTCGGCGTTTGAAGCTCGGAGGAGGTCAAAGTGTTCCACACTGCAAAGGCGAAATCACAGTTAGAGACCATCATAAGATATTCTTTATTAAGCGTGCTTCTAAGTGCCTCAAGGGCTTGTGCATTGGCCTCTACATGCTTGCTATTACCAAGATAGGATTTCTTAGTGGCGGCAAGAAAAACATGCAAACCTAGAGTTTTTAGGTACATACTCATCCTAAATTTTCACATATCAATGTTGGAAACATCAAACATGGGAGGTGTCAAGCAATCCATGAGTGCAAACTATATGTGTCCAAATGCAAATGCAAATGATAGATTAGCAAAACCAAGATCACACTCCTAGGTGGTTAAACCTAATATCAGGAGCGTAGGCTCTGATACCAATTGTAAGTACACTTAGAGGGGGGTGAATAGGTGTACGGCTAATCTAATGAACAAAATGCGAAAATTAAAACTTAAATGGCAACACACTTAATGTAACCAACGAGTGTAGCCGAATTCCCGGTGAAGGGCTCTGGACTAACTCCTCTTGATTCCTCTGAATAAGAGTTGAGGTGCTATATGAAGCTCTCGTGGTTAAACACAAGTGGGGCACACACAAACAACACAAGCATATATATGATATGGCAATATGATGTAATGCTCAAAGTAATAGAGAAAAATTTAGAGTCAATGGATCAAACACAAACATCGAGATTTATTTTGAGGTTCGAGCACCCAGCTCTACGTCCCCGCCTTCACACAGAAGGATTTCCACTAACTCGTCCACATAGGACTTACCACAGGGAACCTCCACTGAGGATTTGGGGCAATACAAATAATAGGGAGTACACAACTCCTCTCTCAACTAAATATAACCTCTCACAGAAACAAGGCACAACCAATACAAAAACCACCTCACACAAGAGGGGTAGGCACTTAGCCAACAAACACCAATCACCTCACACTTGAGGGATTCCAACACAAATTCCACCTCTCACTAGAGGGAGCTAAACACAATCTCCACCTCTCACTAGAGGGAGCCAACTACAACTTCCATAATCACCTCACAATAGAGGATACCAATTCAATCACCTCTCACTAGATGGATATCACAATGAAGGAAGTTTACAACTTGGTGGTTTCCACAACTACAAACTAATTTTTCCCACAAACTAAAGATCCTAATAGATAGGATAGAAGATAAGCTCAAGTGTAAGAAAACAAAGTGTTTTTAACAAAGAAAATCACTTGGGAAAATCTCCAAATAGATATAGAATTTTTAGACCAAAATTAATTCCCAAAAGACTATTTTCTTTGAATTAACAAATACTTTAAAAACAAATGAACATTGATCTTTTAAACACAAAAACTCTTTTGAAAAACTTGCTCTTAAAACACTTGAAAAGATCTGAAATTATTCTCTCTAAAAACTTATATAAAACTCCCTCTTGAATGGGGTATATATAGCCCTCAAAAGAATCTGCCCGTTGGCAGCTGACAAGGCCCAGATTGGCCTTCCGGTCGACCGGTCGGTCGACCGATAAACGGTCAAAAAATTGACCGTTGAGCCTGCCGGTCGACCGCCTGGTCGACCACGCCCAGAACCAGAAAGCAACGGCTCTCTGGCCGGTCGACCGCCCTGTCGACCAGGCCAACCCGAGAGTGGGTTGACTTCAGTCGGTCGACCGCTTGGTTGACCGGCCAAGAAAGCCGGCCTGCGTGCACGTCCTTGTGCACGTTGGTTGACCGGTCCGATCGACCGACCACTGGTCCGGTCGACCGTCCTGGTCGACCGCCAGGGCCTGGCAGATCTGGTTATAGGATTTAAAACTTAGGTTTTTTAATATCAAATAAATCCCATAAAATCTCTAAAAATTTACAAAAATAAGTTCTTATATTCTCTTTGAAATACAAACATGTGTGAAAAAATTCAACACATATTTCAAACTATTTGAACCATTTTTGTGTCCTTGAAATTTTACCGGAAACCAAAATCCGTATTTTCCAAAACTAGGATTTTTGAAATGGAAAATCGTTTTGTCCAAAACTCATCCAAATACAAAAACATGATATTTAAATAACTTGAGTTATGTTGTATATGGATATAATCCAATATACATGAAAGATATATATATATATCAATGTTTTTAACATTAAATTCGAAAATAAGTTTTGTTAAAATATAAAAACTCCAAACTCATGAAATAGACTATCAAACTAAGTTTGTTTAAATAGTTAAAGCATAGATGTATATAGAATAAATCTAATATACATTAAACCATGTAAACTTATTTTGATTCTATCTATTCATGACAACCAAGATCGGTTAAACCGAAAACCAAAACATGAAACTTAAACAAGTGCGTGTGTTGTGAACTTGAGCATACCACACTATCTAATCTTTAACAATGGATCTAAACTATAAATTAAACAATGTACCGAAGTCTTCTTGTAGAGTGCCAACTCCAAGTCGACTCGATCCAAACGTGATCCACCGAACTTGACTCCAAACGAGTGCTAGGTATGAACTTTGACGCTCGGGCTCTTGAATCATCATGTGAAAGCTCCAAAACACCTTTGTTGAAGCTAATCACCTACTAATATCTTGGTTAAATATCTAAAACTAAATATCACAAGATTATTAGTAAACTATAACTACATGAGTTAATCATCATCAAAACTAGAGTGGAAGGCCTCTTGGCCAACAACAGTCTCCCCAGTAACCCCGGCTTGATTAATTTTATTAATCAATGCAAATGCAAAATAGTGTGCTACTCAGTGTTACAGGACCAAGAATCGGTACCAAGAATATCAATGACAGATAGTGAATATAATGTGTATCAAGATTATGGGACATGTAAAAAGTGATAATAACAAACACAAAGTAGTACAAGTGATGTCAGATAAATAAAAAGTAGTGCAGGTGATGTAACACCCGGATTTGTAAACTCTGGGCTAATATTTTTTTCATTGGGTTAAAATATTTTTTATGAATTCTTATGATTTTTAAAATATTTGTTTCTGTGTTAAATAATTCTCAGTAATTCATTCGTGAAAATTCGGAATGGATAAAATTTTTTATAAATCAACCAGATTAATTAATATGAGGAAACATTGATATTTATGTATATATGTACGCTGATATAAGTATGTGCAACACTTGAATATTATAAATCTGGTTCATTCTTTATATTTATAAATTGTTGGATTATACTGATAAGGAGATTGATAATCGGTATATTACCAGATATTCTTTTGATATTATTTATTTAATATTTATGAATAGCGGAATACAAAAAAATATATGAAAATACACGAATGTATATACTGCATGAAATACTCATATAAATACCAGGTATTGGTATTTAATCCTAATTTTGATTTTTTTAATGGATTGAAGAGATGAAGAAAGAAAGAAAAATAAAAGAAAAATTAAAATTAAAATTAAAATAAAAATAAGATTTGATTGATTGGGGTATGGGGGAAGTACGGAACGAATGGGGAGTAGGTGGGGGGGAGAGAGAGATAAAACTCTCATCTTCTCTTTCTCTCTCGCTCTCTCACTCTCATCTTCTCTCTCTCTCACTCACTCTCATCTTCTCTCTCTCACTCGGGTTTGACCGGCGCCAGGCTGGAGCGGCGTCGGAGACCGACGATCGGCCAGTGTGGAGGGGGAAGCGGTAGGCTCCCACCCTTCTCTCTTTCTCCCTTATCTCTCTCTCTCTCTCTCTCTCTCTCTCCCCCTTCGTCTCTCACTCTCTTTCTCTTTGGGACCTCGCCGGCGGCATGGGCGCCGGAGCAGCACCAGCTTCGGCGAGGCAAGGCATCCGCGCTAGCGAGGCGGCCGGCCGGGCGGCGGGCGCCGCGAGGGCAGCAGTAGCAAGTGGCTGCTACTGCGAATGGGTGGAAAACCCATAATAGGTTTTGGGTTTGGGTTTTAAAATAAACCCGACCCGAACCCATTAAGATCTAACTCGCTTTATAAGGTAAAATTTCATTTTAGCCCAAAAAGATTGAATAAATTATTTTGGGACCCTGAAAAATTACAAACAACACCCTGAATATTTTCAGTTATTACGTATCTAACCTTTTATATTGGTTTTGGTTTCCGAACGATATCTTGGTCATCCGAAGCCGGGTCCGGATGATTCTTGAGCCATTGTGTCATGAAAATGAGAGATACACATCCTTTGTATCTGTATTTAGTATTGAGCATTTAAGAATTTATCGGATGTCGGTGAGTGAAAGTCCTAACTCATGTTTTATTTTTTCTAATTCAGAAGTAATTATTATTGAGAAATGTTCGGAAGGATTTATTGTATTGAGAAAGGGTTTAGAGTAAACCGTTGATGTCCATGTATCGATGATCAAAAACTCCGAATGTATATGTAGGTTTACTTTACTCCTTCCGAATCACCGTTCGTAGCATAAGCTAGGACGGGTCATATCTGCAGGGAGGGTTAGCAATAGAAGCATTCAAGGTTTTTATATTGAAATTTTCGTGAAGAAAAACAAAGGTTCTTCTTTGTTTAAAAAATGAAAAACAAAACGATGTAGAAAGTGAGTGGAAAATCTTTGTGGGTTTTGTAGAGGAAAGGAAGAAACAAAAATAAAGATGGAAGAAAAATGGAGATATTTGAAAAGAGAAAGTTTTCAGAAGAGGGGTTTTTTAAGTATGAAAGAAAGAAAAGTCATGACTAACTAACATTCTAATTTACTAACTTACTACTCTCATTGGGTGATGCATGCCTCATATTGATTCATCGGCAATGGTATGTCTTGCTTTGCCAAGTCCTTGTCTTGTCCCATGTCGAGGATGTTTCTTATCTAGGCTAGGCTAGTTGTTTCCTTGAATCATTGGCTCCCTAAATAGATTTACAACAATGGAACAAGGATAGTCACTCTTAAGAAGACATGCAAGATTCATTAGTCAATTAAAGCTATAATCAAGCGAGCATGAAATAAGAAACTTGTAATATAATCATTAGCATAGTGAAATGCTCCATCTTCATGTTCTATCAAGGCACTTGTTCTAAAGACAAGGCTCTAAGTGAGGCTCACATAAATCATATAGAGGGGGAGCATAGCATTTGCAAAGAATAAAAAGCAACTCATCTTCATTGGGGGTAAGTTTGACTTGTAATTTGCAAGACTAAAAAGAATAAAGCATCCAATGATTCATATAAGTTAGCAATCACCCAAGAGTTAGTAGTTAGTAAAATTAAAAGTTAGTTAGTCATGTTAATGAATTAGCCAGACATGGGAATAAAGAACAAGCAACAGTTAATTGTAGAAATTAAATAGAAGAAAGTAAAAGTTTAAAGAAAATAATGCACTAGAACAAGAAAAGATTGGAAGATTGAAAGCTTGATCCTTATATTGCGCTGTCACCTTCTCCAATTACAAAGATTGCTCATTCTCGCTCTCTATTTTCTGAATTTTAGAAGGAGAAAAAGAAAATTACATAAGAGACTAAAAGAAAACCTAGAGAAGCCCTAACAATTTCCCTATCAACAATGCTCTTTTCTCCTCCCTGATTACAGAGACCCTAGGGGTCTATTTATAGTCTTCATGAGAAGAGGCCATCCCACTTCAGCCTCCGGATCAAACGCTGAAGTAACGGCTAGAGGATTACCGCGGTTTCGTGACATGTGCCGCATTTTCGCGGCCGTATCTTGGCCGCTGCGGTAGCGGATTTTTGTGCCTTTTTGTTGTATCTCGTTTCCCCAGCTAGATCTTCTAGAAACTGAGAATACGCTTTGAATCTGTTCAGACCTGGGCTTTCTTCTTGTGGGCTTCTAAATTACTCTTTAATTCCTCAAAAATCATAATTGTTGGGCCTCCTTCTCCATTAAACATTCGACCTGTAAAAAGAGAGAAAAAGCAATAAAAATCCAATATTTATTCAGATAAATCATAGCATGGTGGTAAAAAATGATACATAAATGAACTCCAATCACACCCCCATGCCTAGCTTTTGCTCATCCCTGACCAAAATAAGCAAAGAGAAAAATCCTAACTAAATTATTAAACCACTTTCGTAGGTGATACGATTGCACTGGGCTCATGCAACAAGCCTTTAAACCTCTAGGTTACCCTAGAGGAGGAGTGTTGTCTCCTGAGGGTTTTTAGCGGATTGCACCCATAAAATTCCAAAGAAAAAGAAAATGTTAGTGAAAAAGAAAAGAGAAACATTTTATTATGATCCATTTTCTTTAAGAATTTCGGTGATCTATCGGTTTCGGGTTATTCTAAACTTTTCCTTCTTTTTATAAGTTTCCATTTGAAATCTTATTTTCAACTTAGGTTAAGTTTCCAAGAATAGAGAGAAAACTGGATTTTGTATCAGGCCTAACACATATACATATGTATGAGGAATTTTTCTTAGACTTTAGTTCATTTGTTCACATATATAATATATATATATTTATATTATTTTTATATATTTTCTCTTTTTTTATATATTTTCATTTTCTTAGCTTCATTAGGCTTTCTAATTTACCCGTGTAGCGAGCCTTTTACCGATGACTCCCTGACCAGATGGTCTTAGGACACCAGATGAAGATACATCCCTAAGGTTCAAGGTCTCGAGTAAATTAGGCCACGAATGCTAAGGACTCAATCACTTTTAGGCGTGACTGGTCATGCTTCTTAAGGTACAACCAACCAGCTTAATTAGTGACCAAGTTTTATTTATGAATTTTTTTATTTTTTATATATTTATGTAAATAAAGTCACTAAGTCCTTGATTAATCCCTCAACATACAAATGTATATAGTGCTTAGAAAAAATTCAAAATCTAGCTATCTTTTCTATTCTTTTCTTTCTTAACCTAAAGATCCAACAAAATTTCTTATTTCGACTTATATTAAGAAATCTTAGCTTAGAATTTCCTTAATAGCTAAGATCAAGTTAATTCTTTTCAAAAAATGGATCAAATTTTTTTTAATATATATAAGAAACGAGAAACCTAAAAATCTAAAAGAAAAAGTCTAGAAAAATCCTATGTTAGTAAGAAAAGAGAAACCTAAGAAATCTAAAAGAAAGATCAAAATATTTTTTTATCTTTTTTCTTTTTATATATGTATAAGAAAAGAGAAACCTAGAAATCTAAAAGAAAAGTCTAGAAAAATCCTATGTTAGTATCTACCCCCCATACCTATGCCATGCATTGTCCTCAATGTATGCAAGAAAATATACGCATGAAATAGGTAAAGAAAAGGTGTCACTCCCGCCTTCGGCTTGGACCAGCGGTGGTGCTAGGTCCGGCCGACTGTGATCGCCGCAGATCCTCCTCAATGCGGTCTAGGCGAGATGTCTACTCCTCAACCTGTTTGCGTAGTCTAATCTGCCCTTGAAATATCTTCTTCATGCCTCGCCAAATGGTAGACATGAAGGCGCGTGAATCAGCTGGGGGGTCCTGTTGCCCAATGGCCGGCTCATCCTCCTCCTCTAAAAGTTCCTCCAAAGAGGACTCCACAGGGACATCTTCGGATTGGACACTAGGAGTCCAGACCGCATGAAGACAACTATTGTAAGCGCTAGTCTCCCTCTCTTGTGCCACGAGCACCCTATCATATGAGTCAAAAACTGCATCTGGTAAGAAAGTCCTACACAGACGAGTGATCAAAACTGGGTGCGAGTACTTTGCACCGCTTGTGCGGGAGGAGTTGGAGATGATACTATGAAAAATGATCTTGTTAATACAGATAGTGTGCTGCCAAGTCATCAGGTCGTGTATAATCTGCAGCACCGGCCTGTTAAAGGAGGTCGTGTGGTCAAGCCTTAAAATGTTGTGTTGAATCTAGCGATACGCAATGTACGTTTCTAAATGTAGTACTGGCTTTGAGCCCCCTATTTTGTTCCGTACAGCGAGCTCCCATGACAGTCATGTAATCGATTAAAGGTAGGGGGTCATTATGATGTGGGTTGTAAGGGACATATGTGAGTTCCTCTAGCAGAGAAAGCGTGATAATGATATCCCCAGTAGGCATGTGCACCAAGATCTAGTATATGTCAAATTGATAGATGAGGGATCTATAGAATTATAGAAAAGTTTGACGAGCTTAGGACAATAGTAAGACTCGTGATCTGAGTTATTATAAACTAATCTATACCAATCCTATGCACGAATACAATCTAAAAATATATGACCATAACCGTTAACATCGCTAAAAATTCTAGCAAAATCTTTTTCAGCGAAAATAGACTGTGCCATGATGAATAATATGAAGCAACGAGAAGGGATACGCAAACCTCCCCCAGATTATGTGGGGGGAAACTTAAATGAGATTGTCGAGAGCAATCAATGATGGTAGCAGATGTGTAGATGGCAGATCGGGGGGCTTCAGACGGCTGCGTCTGCAGAGAAATTTGACGGCGGCCCAGGTTCTTCCAGATGGCCGCGGAGGCACGGCCGTTGCCGTGGAAACGGGGCAATATAGAGGAGAGAGGGGCACAGAAAAATTTGGGGGGCGGCACTGGCTGAGTGCGTTTCAGATCTGAGATTGAAACTAGGGTAATGAGGAGAACACAGGAGGGGGGATATTTATAAGAAGCTGAGAAGGACGAAATTTCCAAATTACCCAAGTGGAAACTAGGAATTTACAACCCTAGATTATTTAAAAAGGAAAGGGAGTGTATGAAGAGAGAAAAAACCTAGGTGCTATTTAGCACCTAAGTCCCCCCTTTTTTATTTTTTTATTATTTTTTATTTACAAAGAAGGTCCCAACATGATGTACAAGAAACACCGGGAAAAGTGTAAAATTACGTGGTCACGTATACACTGGGTCACAAAGACCCATTTCAATAACATTGTGTGACTCAGACTCCGTGATGAAAAATGGCTTTAGGCGTTGACTATTGACTTTGAAAGTGTTGCCATCTTCGGGATTGAAAATTTCAATAGCACCATGAGGAGAGACGTTCTGGATGACGTATGGGCCTGACCACCTGGTTTTAAGTTTACCAGGAAAAAGGTGGAGTCTAGTGTTGTACAACAGAACTTTTTGTCCTGAGACAAAATTTTTCCTATGAATTGATTTATCATGAAAAAGCTTATCTCTATGTTTAGATATCCGAGTGCTATCGTATGCATCATTTCATAGTTCTTCTAACTCGGATATCTGCAGCTTTCTCAAATCACCAGCTTTGTCTAAGTCCAAATTCAGTTGTTTTAGTGCCCACATAGCACGGTGCTCTAACTCCACAGGCAAATGACAGGGTTTTTTAAATACAACTCGATATGGAGACATACCGAGGACAGTCTTGTAGGCGGTCCGATATGCCCATAGGGCATCAATGAGTTTGATGGACCAATCCTTACGATTTTGTCCAACAGTTTTCTCCAATATCAGTTTAATTTGTCTGTTAGTGACCTCCACTTGCCCGTTCGTTTGAGGATGATAGGCTGTGGATAATTTATGAGAGATAGAGTACTTTCGCATTAGGGCTTCAAAAGCCCGGTTGCAGAAATGACTCCCGTTGTCACTAATTATCGCACGGGGGCTCCGAAGTGAGAAATGATGTTTTCACGTAAAAACTTGATGACAACTTGGTTATCATTTGTCCTAGTCGGAATAGCTTTAGCCCATTTAGAAACGTAGTCTACGGCCACCAAAATGTATTGGTTGCCATAAGACAGAGGGAAGGGTCCCATGCAATTGATGCCCCACAAATCAAACATTTCTACCTCAAGGATCGGTGTAAGGGGCATCATGTCTCTATGTGTGATTCGACCCGTCATTTGACATCTGGCACAGAGCTTGCAGAAAGTATAAGCGTCCTTAAAGAGAGTGGGCCAATAGAACCCACTCTGAAGGACTTTCTCAACAGTCTTTCATGGACCAAAGTGTCCACCACAAGCTAGCTCATGACAAAATGTCAATATGCTATGATGTTCATCCTCAGAAAGACACCTTCTAATTATCTGGTCAGGATAATATTTGAATAAATACGGTTCAGCCCAAAAGAAAAACCGTACTTAATTCATAAAGCGATGCTTGTCCTGACCTGACCAATTTGAAGGTGTTTACCATGTTGCAAGGTAGTTTGCTATATCAGCATACCAGGGCTCTTTACACATCGTAAAGATGTGTTCATCAGGAAAGCTTTCATTGATAGGTATAGTCTCAATTGGTGCATTAGGAATTCTCGAAAGGTGATCTGCCACCACATTTTCAACGCCCTTTTTGTCTTTAATTTCCAAATCAAACTCTTGTAAAAGAAGTATCCATCGAATCAGTCTGGCCTTTGCATCCTTCTTTTGCATTAAGTATCTAAGGGCGGAGTGATCAGTGAAAATCGTTGTCTTAGATCCTAGTAGGTATTGGCGAAATTTTTTCAACTCAAACACAACTGCTAAAAATTCCTTTTCAGTTGTCGTGTAATTTAGTTGGGCCTCGTTAAGCGTCCTACTAGCATAGTAAATCACGTGTTGCCTGTTATTAGTACGTTGTCCGAGAACAGCGCCTATGGCATAATCGGAGGCATCACACATGATTTCAAAAGGCCTAGTCCAATCAGGTGTTGAGATTATTGGCCCCGAAACAAGTCTGTGTTTAATCTCCTCCCAAGCTTGTAGACACTCTTTATCAAAATTGAAGGGCACATCTTTTCCTAAGAGATTTGTTAAAGGTCTAGCAATTTTGCTAAACCCCTGAATAAATCTTCTATAGAAGCCAGCGTGCCCTAAAAATGATCTAATGTCTTTTAAGCATTTTGGCTCAGGGAGCTTTGTTATAACTTCCACTTTCGATCTATCAATCTCAATTCTTTTGTTTGAAACTTCATGCCCTAGGACAATTCCTTGCTTGACCATAAAGTGATACTTCTCCCAATTGAGTGTCAAGTTTTTCTCCATGCATCGTTGTAAAACTAACTTAAGATGGTGCAAGCATTGTTCAAAGGAATTACCATAAATAGAAAAATCATCCATGAAAATCTCCAAAAAATTTTCCACCATGTCAGAAAAAAGACCAAGCACGTAACGTTGAAATGTTGCAAGAGCGTTGCATAGGTCGAAGGGCATTCTTCGGTATGCAAATGTTTCAAAGGGACAGGTGAAGGTAGTCTTGTCTTGATCCTCAGGAGCGATAGGAATTTGATTGTATCCTGAATATCCATCCAAGAAACAGTAATAATCATGTCCAGCTAGTCTCTCGAGCATTTGATCTATGAACGGAAGGGGAAAGTGATCTTTACACGTGGCAGCGTTTAATTTTCGGTAATCAATACAGACTCAAATCTTCGTTGGAAGACGAGTTTGTACTAATTCTTTCTTATCGTTTTCTACCACAGTAAACACGGCTTTCTTTGGCACAGCATGGACTGGACTAACCTACTGGCTATCGGATATGGGATAGATGATCCCATTGTCTAATAACTTTAAAATTTCAGCTCTAATAGCCTCTTACATGATCGGGTTTAGTCTACGTTATGGGTCACGTTTAGGTTTTGCATCTTCCGTCAAATGAATCTGGTGTTGCACAATGGATGGACTGATTCCCTTTATATCAGCCATGGTCCAACCAATGGCTTCTCGATTTTCCCTTAATACTACAAGAAGATCCTCTTCCTGTTGTTCCGTAAGATGGGATGCAATTATCACAGGAAATGCTTTCTTTTCTCCCAAGTACTGATACTTGAGATGACTAGGAAGGACCTTAAGCTCGGAAGAGGGCACTTGATCTATCAATGGTTGTTCCTTGTGCAAGGGAAGGATAAGGGCGGCATTTGTTGCCCACTCCACTGTGGATTTAATTATTTGATCAAGGTTGAAGTCATCAGACTCCAATTCAAATTCTCTATCAGACTCATACTCAATCTCCATTTCATGTTCATTTGCTAATCCCTCAATCAAGTTCACTTCTAATGACTCATTTTCCAAATCTTGAGGTTGTTTTTCCAGGTGGAAAACATTTACCTCTTTTATCATATCTCCAAAAGTTAGACGCATTGATCCATTCCTACAGTTGATGATTGCGTTTGCAGTAGCTAGGAAGGGTCGTCCTAGAATGACAGGTGTCTGAGCTTTGGGATTATGTACGGGTTGCATCTCTAGAACAATGAAATCCACGGGGTAAATGAATTCCCCCGACCCGAATGAGAACATCTGTAATCTCCCCCTTTGGAATCCTTACAGATCGATCAGCCAGTTGTATAGTAATTCTGGTTGGACGGAGGTCGCCTAACCCGAGTTGCTGTTACACAGAGAAAGGAAGAAGATTGATGCTAGCTCCTAGATCAAGTAATTCCTTATTTATCATGGTCATTCGTATAATACAAGAAATAGTTGGACTCCCTGGGTCTTTATATTTCACAGGAATTGGCCCAATTAGCGACT
The DNA here is from genome assembly GCA_038442645.1 of Agave tequilana. Classification (NCBI taxonomy): domain Eukaryota; kingdom Viridiplantae; phylum Streptophyta; class Magnoliopsida; order Asparagales; family Asparagaceae; genus Agave; species Agave tequilana. The sequence goes on from JAVJIF010016564.1 coordinate 51,251, forward strand.
CACTTATATTAGAAGCAAGGAAGACCTTCTTTGGGACATTTGTTTTCCTTTTCTTAGTACACATATCTTTTAAGAACTTGGCATATATGAGGGGACTTGTTGTATGACATCAAGTAGGGGTACATTGATTTGGACTTGATTAAACATTTCTCTAATTTTCTCCATTTGAGCATTAGTCTTTTGGTTTGCTAGCCTATTAGGGAATGGTACAATAGGCTTGTATGGTTGCTCATCTGCTTTGTCTTTATTATTTGATATGGAGGTTGAAGGTTGAGAACTTGAAGATGGATCATTTTTAGTTGGTGGTACTGGAACAGGAGATGTTGACACTGATTTATTCAGAATAGGATGACTAGAAACCTGATTGTCTATCTGCTTTCCAGATCTCAAAATATGAACAGTATTAAACTGACTTGGACCTATGTCTTCAGCTTCATGAATAGGGAAGGGGTTCTTAGGATTGGGCATTAGCTGGCTTGGCAATGTTCCTTTTGTCTTTCATTTAATGAGCTAGCCAGTTGGCCTATCTGAACCTCTAACCTATTGATAGCCTGATTGTGGGTGTTCATCATTGAGGTCTGGGTTTTAGATAAGGTTTCAATCATTCTTTCCAAATCTGACAATTTTTTATCAGGATGATTTTGTGTTTGTCTTTGCTGATATGTGGGCTGGAATTTATATTGGAAGATTGTTTGGAAATTTGGTGGACTCTGGTGGAAACTGGGTTGATGAGACTGAGCAGAATATTGGTGTGGAAATGATAGTCTTGGTTGCTCATGACCAGACTGACTCCAAGAGAGATTTGGATGGTTCCTCCATCCCGGGTTGTATGGTTTGGAGTATGTATTGTACTTAGGTCTGGTGTATGCTGCATTCATATTCTCAGGGTACATTTGAGCTTGGTAGACGGGACAATCCTCAAACAGGTGGTTAAGAGCATGGTAATAGGTACAACCCGGGTTGATCACAGGTGGTGGGTTGACCTGATTCACAGAATTTGGTTCCCTAGCCTCGAGCAGATCTAGCCTTTTCATCAATTGAGTTATCTTTACCTTGGTAGCTACAGAGGATTCAATCGAATGTACACCAGCTCTGAAAGTGATGGGATTGGTTTTCTCAAGGCAAGACTCCCACTGAATGGTTTTTTCTGCTAAAGCTTCAAAGAGATCCTAACCCTGGTCCTCATCTTTCTTTAAAAATTTCCCTTGACACATAGTCTCGAGGAGTGTCTTAGTTTGGTAATCTAGTCCGTCATAGAGAATTTGGCACTGTCGCCACTTCTCTACGCCGTGATGAGGACATTGAGCTAGTAAATCTTTAAACCGTTCAAAATACTTCCAAAATGGTTCACTTGATTCCTGCTTAAACTGCATTATGTTTTTTCTGATGAGGGCCGTTTTATGAATGGGATAGAATTTCTTAAGAAAGACTTTGACAAATTCATCACATGTCGAGATAGAACTGGCAGGCAGATTGTATAGCCACTTCTTGGCTATATCCTTAAGCGCGAAGGGAATGAACCTTAATCTAACAGCGTCTTCCCCCAGTTAAGGAATTCTCATCATTAAGCACACTGCTTCAAACTCACGAATGAAGAAATATGCGTCCTTAGATTCTAGGCCATGAATCTTTGGAGTGTATTTATGAATTATGGTTTAAGCTCAAAATTGTTTCCATTTGCTTCGGGTAAAAGAATGCATGAAGGAAGTGAAGTGCGAATGGGGTAGAACTTGTCTTAGAGAGAAGGATTGTTAGCCATGATTGGAATTGTGTCAGGAAGTGGTGTTTGTGCAAGTGTAGAAGTCCTAATGATGGGGAGATTTCGCTCCTCGTTTTAAATTAACCGCAAGCGCACGGTCGTTTGATGTAGCACTTGAGGGTCGGTCCACAGGGACAAGTGGTTCTTTTGGTTTCAACACTTCTAGACGAATTGATCAAAGGTTTTGTGGGAGTTTTGTTCTGAACTATATGTTAATTTAGAAAAGTCAAGCACTTAGGATCGAATCCCCTAAACTAGCATCAAGCGGTCAATTTCGGTCTCCATACCGGTTTGTTGTCACTTACTAAATCTCTACTTCCAATAGGCAAACTAAGTCTGAGCTCTAGATCTAAGCACATGGTATTGTCTACATCATATGGTCCATCAAAGGTAAATAAAATGACAAAATAAATTAAAAACAAAAAAAAACACTAAAACCCTAAGTATGGACCATTGATTATTAACACATACCTTGTCAAATAATTAGCGACTCTAGAAATAATCTCCTAAAAGTTATAGGTCAATTGGTATGTGCAACAACCCTAGGTAGGAGATTTACTTATGATCACATGAATTTAGGTTAGGTTCATCTCCCCTAAATACTCGCAGAAATCTAGCTACACATTACTAAGTTAATAAATCTAATAAATAAATATAATTAAATCTCTAAGCTATTCGTTAAACCAAGCAAAATAACAAACACAATTAAAATGTTGAACAATTTCATCTAAGTAACATAACATCAGTTAATTAATTAAATCAAATTAAACAAACTAATTAATTAGCAAACTAATTTAATTAATCCACTTACCTGAGTGCTTCACCACATCCTTCACGTGGACCCTTCCACTTCATGTGCTACAGGACATGTGAATGAGAATGAAAGGGGATGTGGATGCGGAATCCACTCTTTCACCCAATTGAAGCTTCCCTGGCTTCATGTGCGTGAGACGGGAAGAAAACAGTGGGGCGCCTCTCTGTTGTAGGCGCCTGTTGCAGGTGCTTTTTTTTTTTTTTAAAAAGTAAAGAAGCACGTAGTAGTAAAAGAATTTCGGCCAAAAATCTCAAAAATTAGACTCCAAGAGAAGGGAAAAAAATTCTGAAAAAAATTGCAGAAAATACAGAAAGTGGCCAAAATTCAAGGCTTTATTATCTTCGCACAAGTTTCAAGGAGGGAAAAAAAATAAAAACCCTAGAAAAAAGCCCCTCCGCCGCCTCCTTTTATCCTAGGGTTCATTAGCTTTTATAAGCCAATGAAAGTGCTATTCTCACATCTTCTCTAAAAATTTTACTCTCACAAATGTTCTCCTTTCCATCTCAGTTACAAGTCAAATCTGGAGTAAGAATATCGCGAGAGAAAATAAATTACATTCAACCCCCTTAACATTTCATAATTGCACTCAGATCTGGTCCAATGACAGTAGCAGAAAGTTTTTAACTTTTACGGGCAGGTAAATGGCTAAATCAGTAAAATCTCTCAACATAAAAGTTGTAGCTCTTTGAATTCTCTTTCCGTAGAATCTTGAATGATTTCGTTCGGAGTCCTGTAGCTCAAGTTATGATCAAAATACCGCAACGTATTTGGAAAGCAACCCTCAATCTTTTACAAATTGCGTGGTTTTATTGCTGAAAGTAACCGGATTCCTCTTTCTCTTTCTTTTACCTGTTTCCTACAAAAGCTCAATAAACTATACCCGAGTAGCATTATTTATAGACAAATGATAGATAAATATGGGCATGAAAATGTGACAAAAATCGTGCTGATCACCTAACAAGTCTTGCTGAAATTGGGTCTCGATACCACTCTTGCATGCACAATCACAGACAACGTTCACCAAGCAATCAAGCGAAAAAGGAAAATAACAAACAAGAAAAAGGAAAAACAATCACAAGCTATCTAGGATATCTGGACCTAGATGACTCCTAACTGTTCAATGAACCAAAGAAGGTTATTGCTCGAGTCAGACCACAGCTAATCAGCCAGGTGGGGGAAAGATTGGTGGGAGGTATCCGCGCAGAAGCGATGGGCCTAATTAAGCCAAACCACCAGCCTTCGGGGTTTTGCCCCTCAATCCCCAACCTTAGACACTGATTTGACTGGAGTGTGAATCAAAAACAATTTCTAACCTCAGCTGATCTCTTAATGAGTCCAGATGTCCCTAGGGGTCAACGTCTATCAATTTTTATTAAAAAGCTTGGGATTGTGAGTGCTTGGAATCTGATTTTTGGGCCAAGGAAGGGTGATTAAATCCCCACCTTATCTTGTTATTGGGTGGTGCCCTTAAGATCAATTTGTGCAAGTATACAAGATATGCAAACAAGATTCACTCAAAGCGATGTAAATCAACCAAGGGATGAGTCCTATTCTAAATGCAATGCGAACGTACCTTGCTCCAGCACTCTTCAACAGTAAAGTAAATGAATTGAAAAGACACGTGCTTAAACTGCAAACGTCTAATCAATGTTTGAATTTTTCAACAAATGATTTATTGTTGGTTTATTAGCAGGCTCCTGGTGATGGCATACAAGAAATAAAGTTTATAGAATACTATAATTTTGCAAAGCAAGCAGCCCTGCACAAAGCCAGTTAGTAGTGAACTCCTTTTTGTTATGGATCCGCGACCAGAGCCGAGGAAACGAGACAATCTAGAGGGTACTTGGTCTCTGCTTTCTAGAACAGAAGCCCAAGACCACTTATATGTTACTGCAATCTTTTTTCCTATTTTCCCTGACCTGTAACCTGCAACAGAGAAGAAAAAATTCGTTTTAATTCCAAAAATTCAATAAAAACCGTTACCCTCCCCAGCAACGGCGCCAAAAATTTGTTCGGAAGGATTTATTGTATTGAGAAAGGGTTTAGAGTAAACCCTTAATGTCCGTGTACCGATGATCAAAAACTCCAAATGTATATGTAGGTTTACTTTACTCCTTCCGAATCACCGTTCATAGCATAAGCTAGGACGGGTCGTATCCATAGGGAGGGTTAGCAATAGAATCATTCAAGGTTTTTATATTGAAAATTTCGTGAAAAAAAATGAAGGTTCTTCTTTGTTTAAGAATGAAAAACAAAATGATGTAGAAAGTGAGTGGAAAATCTTTGTGGGTTTTGTAGAGGAAAGGAAGAAACGAAAATAAAGATGGAAGAAAAACGGAGATATTTGAAAAGAGAAAGTTTTCAGAAGAGGGGTTTTTTAAGTATGATAGAAAGAAAAATCATGACTAACTAACATTCTAATTTACTAACTTACTACTCTCGTTGGGTGATGCATGCCTCATATTGATTCATCGGCAATGGTATGTCTTGCTTTGCCAAGTCCTTGTCTTATCCCATGTCGAGGATGTTTCTCATCTAGGCTAGGCTAGTTGCCTCCTTGAATTATTGGCTCCCTAATAGATTTACAACAATGAAAAAAGGATAGTCACTCTTAAAGATGCTAAGAAGACATGCAAGATTCATTAGTCCATCAAAGCTATAATCAAGCGAGCATGAAATAAGAAACTTGTAATATAATCATTAGCATAGTGAAGTGCTCCATCTTCATATTCCATCAAGGCACTTGTTCTAAAGGCGAGGCTCTAAGTGAGGCTCACATGAATCATATGGAGGGGGAACATAGCATTTGCAAAGAATAAAAGTAACTCATCTTCATTGGGGGTAAGTTAGACTTGTAATTTGCAAGACTAAAAAGAATAAAGCATCCAATGATTCATATAAGTTAGCAATCACCCAAGAGTTAATAGTTAGTAAAATTAAAAGTTAGTTAATTATGTTAATGAATTAGCCAAACATGAGAATAAAGAACAAGCAACAGTTCATAGTAGAAATTAAATAGAAGAAAGTAAAAGTTTAAAGAAAATAATGCACTAGAACAAGAAAAGATTAGAAGATTGAAAACTTGATCCTTGTAGTGCATTGTCACCTTCTCCAATTACAAAGATTGCTTACTCTCACTCTCTCTTTTCTGGATTCTAGAAGGAGAAGAAGAAAATTACATAAGAGACTAAAAGAAAACCTAGAGAAACCCTAACAATTTTCCTATAAACAATGCTCTTTTCTCCTCCCTGATTACAGAGGCCCTAGGGGGTCTATTTATAGTCTTCATGAGAAGAGGCCATCCCACCTTAGCCTCCGGATCAAACGCTGAAGTAACGGCCAGAGGATTGCCGCAGTTCCGCGGCATGTGCCGTGTTTCCGCAGCCGTATCTTGGCCGCTGTGCTAGCAGATTTTTATGCCTTTCTGTTGTATCTCGTATCCCCAGCTGGATTTTCTAGAAACTGAGAATACGCTTTGGATCTGTTCAGACCTGGGCTTTCTTCTTGTGGGCTTCTAAATTACTCTTTAATTCCTCAAAATCATAAATGTTGGGCCTCCTTCTCCATTAAACATTGGATCTGAAAAAAGAGAGAAAAAAGCAATAAAAATTCAATATTTATTCAGATAAAGCATAGCATGGTAATAGAAAATGATACATAAATGAACTCCAATCAAGAAACTATGGATAATATTGATCCAGTGGAATTAAGATATTATAGTATTAAAAAGATGATTTTGATATTTATTGTAAAAGTGAATGGGTGTTATGGAACCGAAATCAAATAGGATATCCCGAATGATGAATTGCGGATGTGTTATGTATATGTGTGTGAACATAACACGGGTAAGATACCAAATTATGACTTTGCTATTTATAATTTGTATAGACATGATCGTTAAGTGCTTGAACACGTATTAATATGAGTGATCATAGACAAATACCACATGAGTTATACGTTTGTGAGTCTCTGAACATGATGTATATATTGCGAGTATTTATTAGAATTCAGAACCAAATAATTAAACACTGGGTTTTGATAGAAATTGTTAAGTATAAATCTTCAGCTAATACCATCTATCCGTCTGTGATGAATATTGAAGTTACTTAACCTGAAAATCGTTATGTGAGTAAAGTCTACCTCTTATTTTATTAAGCACTGTGATTGCATGTGTATTGGCTATTAATATAATAATGATGTTAGTTAAGTGAAGATTGATATTATATGCAAGTGATATCTAAGCTGTTATGAAATTTATAGTTATGGATAATAATAATTGGATGGTGGTTGGCTAACACCGGTGTACCCGGTGAGTAGACTAAACAGAGATAACAGAAAATTGATTACAGATATGGATGTTTATTAATTAATAATAGATAATTAGAAATCAGTTAAGGCAAAAGATTACTTGAGACACATTAACCATAATTGGATAATTATAGAATCAGTTATATTAATGCTGGTATAAGCATAAATCTGAGGTTAATATTAGATTTGTATTAAGCAAATGAAATTGTGGTTTTATCTTCGAGTAACTTGACATAATTGTGATATAGAAAACTCTGTTAAATGAGATACATGTAATTGATGCAGTATGATAGAAGTAGCCATGTTAAATAAGATACATGTAATTGATGCAGTATGATAGAAGTAGCATACTGATTAAACTATTGAAAGTTTTGTTAATATTGATAACTCGGATGGAATCGAGACATTTTGGTTAATTAGCAATTGTGAACGTGAACTAATAATGATGAAACTGATCAAAGTAATTGAAATGAATCGAATGAGAGCAACTGAATTCCTAGCACTACTAGACATGCTTGACAAATAATTTGAATATCAAAAGCTTATTGTTAAGCTAAGTACACAGGATACTAACATATTATGTAGTATGTTGAGTATTGATCTTGTGGATACTTTTTTTATAATTGTTGTGCTTCATATATATATATATATATATATATATATATATATATATATATATATATATATATATATATATAGAGAGAGAGAGAGAGAGAGAGAGAGAGAAATGTAAATCAGCTGACACAGGAGGCAAATTCGTCCTATGTCGCACTCAAAAATCATATTTCCCGAATGAATTTTCAAGATCCGACCGTATATTATCATCTTCATATTCTAAGATATACACATATAAAAAATCAAGTGATTTGAAGTTCGTTGACTCATTGATCTAAACGTTCTATTTTGTTCTATTGTTAAAAAACCGTTAATGTTTGAACCCAAAAAAAATGTAGTAAACAAACTTCAAATCACTTGATTTTTTATATGTATATATCATAGAATATGAAGATGATAATGTGTGGTCGGATCTTGAAAATTCATTCGGGAAATATGATTTTTGAGTGCGACATAGGAGGAGTTGCCTCCTGTGTCAGCTGATTTACATTTCTCTCATATATATATATATATATATATATATATATATATATATATATATATATATATATATATATATATATATATATATATATATATATATATATATATATGCTCATAACGTGATTATGTGTACTAACTTGCACACTTGGGCATCAAAGGCCATCGGATGGATTACATATTTATATATATCGATTAAGTTGTTAATCTGTAGCAACTGAAAGCTATTGGATGGACAAATAACTAAAATTCATCAAACCTGATGAGAGGTGAAAAATAATACCTTTGGACTAGAACTCGTAAGTAGATATTGTACTTTTCAGCGATCAATGATTATTAATGAAAAACTACTGAATGAGATCAAGTCTGATGAAAGTCAGATAATGGGTGACCGATAATAATGTATAAGTATAAAGTGAGTAATTAAACTGGTAAAAACCAGTTAGAGTCAGTATTGTGTAAATTTGACAATTTAATATTAAGTATATCAATGAGAGATGGATAATTCGATATCAACAAAATAAATATCGATAGTATTAAACTAGTATTGTGGTACACCTAATTTATGCATCAGAGACTTTCCGGTATCCTGGTAATTGATTTATCCAAACATCAGAACCCACTATTAGGCTTGAAAGTCACATCTTTATAGTGACACCGATTATATTTAATCGGTAATAGTTATATAGTTACCTAAATAATTGAAAGTTTGTGATACGGACGAAAGATTGAGCGTCGTGCAATGTGATTAGAAATCCAGTGTTATTAAGTGATATGCGTATAAGTATGTATGCATATGTTGTGCGGTTGAATTCATATGTGAATGCAGAGGATGATTTGGCTAGTAATTAATAGAAATAAAAAAACTGTGAATCATTAACTATATTACCAGCAATGGTGGAATCTGGGGTTAATCTTGGGCCGTACCAAATAAAAATACTATAAGCAGTTTTTAATTGAAATAAAAGATAGTTATAATATCGAAAGTGTTAATAATTCATGTGATATCAGAATTGTTGTGTAACCATTACTTATATCAGAAGGGATGAGAAAATTCCGATTCAAATAAGTTACAACCAATAGACATCCTATTTGACGATAAAATAGGCTAAATGATAAAAGGTGAATAAGTATTATGATTAGGAAAAGTGAATACTGGTACTATGAATTAGAACTTGACCGGTAAAATATTGAGATCATTAAGTTGTATGCATTATGTGTGTGTTCGGTCCTCTTAAATATGATAAGAATTCCTCAAAACTAACGAGTTAAGAAATGAAATCGCATGAATTGACTGAGTGACACATCGGTATGAATGAGAATGCTTTTGTGATAAGAAATGTGCATAAGTATATATATGATATCATGTATCATATTGGAGGAAGGGACGGGTTGAACCGGAGGTGATTGAAGGGGAGTATTGTCATTATTTATTATATTGAAGGAAGGAACCGGGTTAAATCAGAGGTGATCGAAGGGGAGTATTGCCATTATTTATTGTATTAGAGGAAGGGACCGGATTGAACCGGAGGTGATCGAAGGGGAGAATCACTATTATTCTATTGAAGTATGCATGAAAGTATGGTTGTGACATCTAATATATAGATGTGATTATTTATATCATCTGGTATATGAGTGTGATTATTTATGACATATAGTATATGAATGTGGCTATTTATGACATCAGTATATGGATATGATTGTTTATGATATCCGAATTATGGATGTTAATAGGTATGATACCTAGTATATGGATATGATTCTTTATGATATCTGAATTATGGATGTTAATTGGTATGACACCTAGTATATGCATATGATTGTTTATGATATCTGAATTATGGATGTTAATATATGCAGCACCTAGTACATGCATGTAGTTGTTTATGATATCTGGTAAATAGATTATTGTGACATCCAGTATATGAATGTGAGTATCTCGTACTTCTTCATGTATGAAAACACAGTTATAATTGGATACTATCATGAGTAGTGTATGATGTCATATGTGTATTGTGGGGTGCAATAACTAACTGTAAACTAATCTAATGAGTAAGATTATACTCTCCAAGAGTTGTGTCATGACCATGACTTATATGTGAAATTCGAATATGCTACAAACTAAAATAGGAGAGGTGATTATAAGAGATTGACGAGTAGGTCAAGTATTGCATAATTCTTCATACTGTATGTTAACGAAATTGATCATGTGTACCCAGAAGAATACATATAGAAAGTATCAGATAATAGAAAGAATCTATGATTCATTAAGTTGCAGTATCCACCATAAGTAAGAATGTATTGAAACTGATTCTTGTCGTTGCTCAACTGCATCATACTTGAATTATAATGGTATTATAATACAAACTCTATTTTGACTGATTTCACTCACTGAGCTGTTGAGCTCACCCCACCATAGATTCATGTTTTTAGGTCACAGTGAGGCGAAGGTCCGACTTAGACCTGTAAGGATGTTCTCCTGAGATGACGCATGTATTTATTATAGAATGTGATTCTTTTTGTAAACTCTGATGTTATTAGTAATTGTGAGATAGAACTAGTGACAGTAGATAGTGATACACTTTGATTCATGAAGATAAATATGGATGATCATAGATTGTATATTGAGTAGATCTCGTAAATAATTTTGTGTTAGAATATTATATTCAGGAAGCACTCTTATGTATATGCTTATTTGATAGACCTTGGGATGAACTATATGATGAAAATTAAGATTAATAAGTAGGTTGATGTTAGCCGAAGTTGATTTATATAAATATTGAGGTTGATGATTATGGATATTGAGGTAATTTGTATTGGGACCGTTACAGTTGGTATCAGAGCTTAGACTTAGAAACTTAAAGTAAAACTCAGGTGTAGGTGTGAGGTAGTATTAACCTAGAGATTGATTTAAGTCATTAGCTCAGGAATAACATTGATTGTTATAATGAATGTCTGTGAGTGTGCAGTTTGTATGAATGAATATTTGCCTTGATGTAAGAAGTTCATGGGTGTAATGGATTCTTATGCGTATGATTAATCTCAAAATGCGTGATATTTAATTTTTTTTCTTATATTCGAATGAAAGTATACCCGCATATACTTTGATTCCGATGAGTTCTATTAGGGTGCGGGCCCTTAGTATGAACTACCGCTGGTATGGGACACTGGGATAAGGAAATGATAAAATATCAGACAAGTCAAGATTTAATCAGAACGGAAGAACCATATTGAGTAATGTGATAGACGTATCATCAAGTATGGTACGTGTATATGCTGATACAATGTGTAATGTTATATAACACGATATGTATATGTGATTCCAAATGATGTGTATATCACTAAGTATGATAGTGAATGTAATGATATAAAATATATGTAAAATATATTCTGTGTGAAAGTGATAATATTGGGTATATATTGCATGTTGTAAACATATAAGCAGATGCATGGCCAGAAGAGAACAAAATTACTCTATTAGAAGAAAGATTTCATGATATAAAAAAGAAATTGAAAGTATTACTCTTACCTATTATCAGATATGCCAAGTTTCGAGGACGAAACTTTTTCTTAGGGGGGTAGAGCTGTAACACCTGGATTTGTAAACTCTGGGCTAATATTTTTTTCATTGGGTTAAAAATATTTTTCATGGATTCATATGATTTTTAAACTATTTGTTTCAATGTTAAATAATTCTCAGTAATTCATTCGTGGAAATTCGAAATGGATAATACGTTTTATAAATCATACCGGATTAATTGATATGAGAAAACATTAATATTTATGTATGTTTGTACGCCGATATAAGTGTGTGTAACACTTGAATATTATAAATCTGGTTCATTCTGTATATTTATAAATTGTTGCATTACACTGATAAGGAAATCGATAATCGGTATATTGCAGGATATTCTTTTGATATTATTTATTTAATATTTATGAATTGCGGAATACAAGAAAAATATATGAAAATACACGGATGTATATACTACATGAAATCTCATATAAATACCGGGCATTGGAATTTAATCCTAATTTTGATTTTTATTAATGGATTGAGGAGATGAAGAAAGAAAGAAAAATAAAAGAAAAATAAAATATAAAAAATGAAAATAAGATTTGATTGATTAGGGTATGGGGGAAGTATGGAAAGAATGGGGAGTAGGTGGGGGGAGAGAGAGATAAAACTCTCATCTTCTCTCTCTTGTTCTCTCACTCTCATCTTCTTTCTCTGTCTCTCTCTCTCTCTCTCTCTCTCTCTCTCTCTCTCTCTCTCTCACTCTCACTCTCATTCTTATCTTCTCTCTCTCACTCAGGTTTGACCGGCGCCAGGCCGGAGCGACGCCGGAGGCTGGCGACTAGCCGGCGTGGTTGGGGGGGAACCGCAGGCCCCTATCCCTCTCTCTTTCTCCTTTATCTCTCTCTCCCCCCATTCGTCTCTCTCTCTTTGGGATCTCGCCGGTGGCAAGGGCGCCGGAGCGGCGCCGGCTCCGGTGAGGCGGCCGCGCCGGCGAGGCGGGCGCCGCGAGGGCAGCAGTAGTAAGCTGCTGCTGCGAATGGGTGGGAAACCCATAATGGGTTTTGGGTTTGGGTTTTAAAATAAACCCGACCCGAACCCATTAAGACCCAACCCGCTTTATAAGGTAAAATTTCATTTTAGCCCAAAGAGATTGAATAAATTATTTTGGGGCCCTGAAAAATTATAAACAGCCCCCTGAATATTTTCAGTTATTACGTATCTTTCCTTTTATATTGGTTTTGGTTTCCGAATGATATCTTGGCCATCCGAAGCCAGATTCGGACGATTCTTAAGCCGTTATGATCGTGAAAATGAGAGCTACACATTCTCTGTATTTGTATATGGTATTGGGTATTTAAGAATTTATCAGATGCCGGTAAGTAGAAGCCTAAACTCAAGTATTATTTTTTCCAATTCAGAAATAATTATTATTAAGAAACTATTGATAATATTGATTCAGTAGAATTAAGATATTATAGTATTAAAAAGATGATTGTGATATTTATTGTAAAAGTGAATGGGTGTTATGGAACCGAAATCCAATAGGATATCCCGAATGATGAATTGCGAATGTGTTATGTATATGTGTGTGAACATAACACGGGTATGATACAAAATTGTGACTTTGCTATTTATAATTCGTATAGATATGAGTGCTTGAACACGTATTAATATGAGTGAACATTGACAAATACCACATGAGTTATACGTTTGTGAGTCTCTGAACATGATGTATATGTTGCGAGTATTTATTAGAATTTAGAACCGAATAATTAAACATTGAGCTGTGATAGAAATTGTTAAGTATAAATTTTCAGCTAATACCATCTATCCGTCTGTGATGAATATTAAAGCTACTTAGCTTGAAAATCGTTAAGTGGTAAAGTCTACCTCTGATTTTATTAAACACTGTGATTGCATGTGTATTGGATATTAATATAATAATGATGTTATTTAAGTGAAGATTGATATTATATGCAAGTGATATCCAAGCTGTTATAAAATTTGTAGTTATGGATAATAATAATCGGATGGTGGTTGGTTAACACCGGTGTACCCGGTGAGTAGACTAAACAGAGACAACAGAAAATTGATTACAGATATGGATGTTTATTAATTAATAAGAGATAATTAGAAATCAATTACGGCAAAAGATTACTTGAGACACATTAACCATAATTGGATAATTATAGAATTAGTTAAATTGATGCTGGTATAAGCATAAATCCAAAGTTAATATTAGATTTGTACTAAGCAAATGAAATTGGGCTTTTATCTTCGAGTAACTTGACATAACTGTGATATAGAAAACTCTGTTAAATGAGATACATGTAATTGATGCAGTATGATAGAAGTGGCTCTGTTAAATGAGATACATGTAATTGATGCAGTATGATAGAAGTAGTGTACTGATTCAACTATTAAAAGTTTTATTAATATTTATAACTTGGATGGAATCGGGACATTTTGGTTAATTAGCAATTGTGAATGTTAACCGATAATGATGAAACTGATCAAAGTAATTTATAATAAATTGAATGAGAGCAACTGAATTCCTAGCACTACTAGACATGCTTGACAAATAATTTGAATATCAAAAGCTTATTATTAAGCTAAGTACACAGGATACTTAATGTATTATGTAGTATGTTGAGTGCTGATATTGTGGATACTGTTTTCGTAATTGTTATGCTCATGATATATATATATATGCTCATAACGTGATTATGTGTTTTACTCTTGGGACATCAAAGGTCATCGGATGGCTTATACACACACAGATATATATATATATCGATTAAGTTGTTAATCGGTAGCAACTGAAAGCAATTGATGGACAAATAACCAAGTTTCATCAAACCTGATGAGAGGTGAAAAATAATACCTTTGGAGTAGAACTCGTAAGTAGATATTGTACTTTTTAGCGATCAATGATTATTAATGAAAAACTACTGAATAAGCTCAAGTCTGATAAAAGTCAGATAATGGGTGACCGATAATTGTGTATAAGTATCAAGTGAGTAATTAAACTGGTAAAAACCTGTTAGAGTCAGTATTGAGTAAATTTATGGCAACTTAATATTAAGTATATTGATTAGAGATGAATAATTCGATACCAACAAAATAAATACCGATAGTATTGAACTAGTATTATGGTACGCCTACTTTATGCATCGGAGTCTTTCGGGTATCCTAGTAATTGAACATCGGAACCTTCTATTAAGCTTGAAAGTCACATCTTTATAGTGACACGATTATATTTAATCGGTAAGAGTTAGATAATTACCTAAATAATTGAAAGTTTGTGATACAGACGAAAGATTGAGTGTCGTGTTAATATGATTAGAAATCCAGTGTCAGTAAGTGATATGCGTATAAGTATGTATGCAAATGTAGTGCGGTTGAATTCATATGTGAATGCAGAGGATGATTTGGCTAGTAATTAACAGAAATAAAAAAACTGTGAATCATTAACTATATAACCAGTAATGGTGGAATCTAGGGTTAACCTTGGGCCGTACAAAATAAAAATACTATAATCAGTCTTTGACTGAAATAAAAGATAATTATAATATCGAAAGTGTTAACAATTTATGTGATATCAGAATTATTTTGTAACCATTACTTGTATCAGAAGGGATGAGAAAATTTCGATTCAAATAAGTTACAACTAATAGACATCCTGTTTGATGATAAAATAGGCAATTGATAATGGATCGCAGAGGTTAACTAAATGAAAAAAGGTGAATAAGTATTATGATTAGGAAAAGTGAACACTGATACTACGAATCAGAACTTGACCGGTAAAATATTGAGATCATTAAGTTGTATGCATTATGTATGTGTTTGGTACCTCTTAAATATGATATGAATTTCTCGAAACTAACGAGTTAAGAAATGAAATCATATGAAATTAACTGAGTGACACATCGGTATGAATGTGAATGCTTTTGTGATAAGAAATGTGCATAAGTATGTATATGATATCATGTATCATATTGGAGGAAGGGGCCGGGTTGAACCGGAGGTGATCGAAGGGGAGTATTGTCATTATTTATTGTATTGGAGGAAGGGACTGGGTTGAACTGGAGGTGACCGAAGAGGAGTATTGCCATTATTTATTATATTAGAGGAAGGGACCGGGTTGAACCGGAGGTGATCGAAGGGGAGAATTGCTATTATTCTATTGAAGTATGCATCAAAGTACAGTTGTGACATCTAATATATGGATGGATTATTTATATCATCTGGTATATGAGTGTGATTATTTATGACATTTAGTATATGGATGCGGTTATTTATGATATCCGATATATGGGTATGATTGTTTATGATATCTGAATTATGGATGTTAATTGGTATGACACCTAGTATATAGATATGATTGTTTATGATATCCGAATTATGAATGTTAATAGGTACGGCACCTAGTATATGCATATGATTATTTATGATATCCGAGTTAAGGATGTTAATATGTATGGCACCTAGTGTATGCATGTAGTTTTTTATGATATCTGGTAAATAGATTGTTGTGACATCCAGTATATGGATGTGAGTGTCTCGTACTTCTTCATGTATGATAACACAGTTATAATTGGATACTATTATGAGTAGTGTATGATGTCATATGTATATTGGGGGTGCAATAACTCTAAACTAATCTAGTGAGTAAAATTATACACTTTAAGAGTTGTGTCATGACTAGGACTTATATGTGAAATTCGAATATGCTACAAACTGAAAACAAGAGAGCTGATTATAAGAGATTGACGAGTAGGTCAAGTATTGTATAATTCTTAATACTGTATGTTAACGAAATTGGTTATGTGTACCCAGAAGAATACATATAGAAAATATCAGATAATAGAAAGAATCTTTGATTCATTAAGTTGCGGTTTCCACCATAAGTAAGAAAGTATTGAAACTGATTCTTATTATTGCTCAATTGAATTATACTTGAATTATAATAGTATTATAATACAAACTCTATTTTGACTGATTTAACTCACTGAGCTATTAAGCTCACCCCACCACAGGTTGATGTTTTCAGGTCATGGTAAGGCGAATGTCCGACTTAGAGCTGTAAGGATGTTCTCTTGAGATGACGTATGTATTTATTGTAGAATGTGATTCCTTTTGTAAAATCTGATGTTATTAGTAATTGTGAGATAGAACTAGTGGTAGTACATAGTGATACACTTTGATTAATGGAGATAAATATGAAAGATCACAGATTGTATATTGAGTGGATCTCGTAAATGATTTTGTGTTAGAATATTATATCAGGGAAGCACTCTTATGTATATGTTTATTTGATTGACCTTGAGATGAACTATATGATGAAAATTGAGATTAATAAGTAGGCTGATGTTAGCCGAAGTTGATCTATATAAATATTGAGGTTGATGATTATGGATATTGAGGTAATTAGTACTAGGACCGTTACAAGTGATGTTAGTGTCATTTAATCTAAAGGTCATAATAAGTCAGTCATGATTATATGTCCATAATCCAATAAGTATCCTCAAATAATTCCTCAAACAATAAAGGTTGATTTTCTTGATTAATTTTCAGTAATATCAAGATCACAATATCAATCGATATATAATCTTTATCCATCAATCATTAGTGATTCTTGCGTCAGAATCTACCACATACAAGCAATAATGTCAATTTAAGTTAGATGCATGTATGTACAAGGACAAGATGCAAACATGATATGTAAGGTAATAAAATATGATCACGAGATGATATCGGTAATAATATCAAGAATAGATAATTAGTCATATAATCGAAAAAGAAAAAACTGATATGTAATTATGATCACAGGATAGTGTTGATGATCATGCGATATGATAACTATGATTTATAATTAAGAGGCAGATTAAGATCAAGACGAAAGTCAACGAGGAAAGAATAATGTACACATGCCTGATCTCGTTGGAACCTGATTTCCCTTAACTGTAACCGACTCTGGGTAGAATTCGCGGCCTAAATATTGCGTGAATTAATTAGAAACCTGACATTTTTTTATTCAGTAATAAGTTGAATGAGCATATAACTTGTATTATTTATTATAATTTTGGCTGGTTTATATTTCCAAATAATTCAATTCTGAATTTTAGCAATTATTTAAAAAATACTTTCATGATAAAAAACATGCATAAAAAATAAATTAATGTATAATATTTACATATTACTAGATTATGAATTTTACATTTTTTAGTAATATTTAGAAATTTATTGGCAATTTTTAAATAAATAACCATTAAATAATAATTATAAAGAATATTTAATTTCATGTTATTTTAAGTAATAATACACTCAAAATAATTTACAGAGTCCCAAATTCAGTTTGTGATAAACGCTTTTCTTCAGTCTGAATCTTCTTCCCTTCGTTCAGCACTTCAGAATCTTGCTAAGTTTGAAAGAGAAAGTGAGAGAGAAGAGGGAAAGAGAGAGACTTGGATTTTTCAATGTGGTTTGAATAGGGATGAGAATGGTGGAGTTGTCTCTTATATAGGCACCACACACCCCTAGGCAACCCCTGAGAGTTATGGGTACATGGAGGGAGTAGTGAATTCAGTTTTGGTTGAGTGGGAATGAAGGGGAGAAAGTGTGGGAGAAGTTAGAGAGGGTGGGGGAAAGTTGGAGAAGATGAAGAGAGTTTAAAGGAGCTTTTAAATACACGGGCTTGGGCCTCTATATCATATGCCAATATGACATCATGGTTAACTCATTCCTCTCCGTCCAGGTCAACCTGGGATGAAGCCCCAATAGTTGCAATAATTTTCCAAAATTTTAATTTTAATTTTAATTTTAATTTTAAATTGCGTTTTTAATATAATTTAGTATTTAATTATTATTTTATTGGATTAAACTCCTAAAATTTTAGCAAAATCCTCAAAAAATCTCAAAAATAGAAGATGACATTCTGAACCTTGTTGTGAAGTTGGATCTCAAAAATTCATCTCTGATTGTTAATTAAAAATTATAGAGTCAGTCTGTGGCATCGATCGACCCCGAATTGAGATTCTTCTCCAATAATTTACAAAAAAATTCCAAAAAATCTAGAAAAATTCAAAATACTGAGAAAATATCTTAAGCTAAATTAGCCTTAATCCGGCATCAGAATGATTAAATCAGATATAAGATATCAGTATTGTCACACTTACATTGGGAACCGAGGGTTACAATCATACCCACCTTATAAAAAGAATTTCATCCTCGAAATTCAGCAAGGCGTTGACATATGAATCGAAGCAGTATCTATGAGAGTTAGGATTATCTTAGATTTGCAGTCATGTCAATATGATATAACCCAAAAGCAAGTCAACCATGAGTCATGATCCAACGTATCCTTCTGTCAAGAGTATCAGTATAAGTCCATGGGTTAAATTGACTTTTCAGAGTTCACAATCCTTGATATTACTTTAATCCTCCGATTCACTATAGTCATGATCATCAGATAAGATTACTCCCACCATTTATAAATCAAATCCTTAAGGTCTATCAGTAACCATACTCCACTAATTTATTCTTAATTTTTTTGGTTCACCATCATCACATCGAACAAGAATTTAGATATCTCAATTACATTACCTTTCTTGTAACATCACTTCAAATTAGATCATCTTTAAGAATATTACATATTGCTCAAACAATAATCATCCCTAATTGTTATATCCTTAAAATCATTAAAATCCCAAAAATCTTAAATTCTCGAGTATATGTTTTATACTCGACCACAGTATTACAGTAACACAATTCTCAGATCACACAGTCATTACTGGAAGATCTTAGTCAAGGTAGTAATCACTGATGGAAACTTACACTCAATAGTCAGTAACTATAAAGTCCTCAAAAAATGTGCCAATGATATTAATTAGTCCTTGTCTTAACCCTCAATATATCTTTTAGGTTAATCTTTATAATCTTGTTGTTATATTTCTGCTTCAGTCCTCAAAGTTAAGTTTAAAATTCACAGATCTTCATAAGAATCCAGATATATCTATGTCTTCCTTTCATCTATGATTCCTCAATCAAATGATCACATGATTCTCAAATTATCAAGTATTTCAATAACCATATTCTTAAGAGTCATAAGATTAACTCAAAAACCTCAAACTATGATAGATATTCAGTAAAATGTTACTTAAATCTAAAAACTTCAAGATTCTAATCCTCAGAACTAATCCAAGCAATCTGATCCAAGATATAGTCATATTTTGTCCAAGGCAATGATTATATTTATTAATTTGATTATCACTCCAAGATCCATACCTTTAAATCTAATATATTGATGTAATCTAATCATTATTTAATCCAGGCATGATTATTATCTTAAGTCCACCATCTTACTATGATTCCCTTATAGACATGTATCTCAAAAGTTTCAGATCCAAAATTTCTCATAAAATTAACTGCCAGATAATTCGACAATGATCCTCTCAATTATTCTTCTTCGTCCAAATAATCATGTCAAATCCAAAATATATCTATCATTAATCTAAACCAAGAATAGTCTTATCAGACATGATCAGGTGGGGGAAGAGTAGGTATGATGACATATGGATGGGAAAGTCACATCTGGGTGACAGTTTAAGGGTTGTCGGGGATCGATTGTACAAGTATGGAGTCAGAGGTGGGGGTTAAATGACTATATATTCAGATAATTTCGTGGATGATTATTATATACGTGACCTAATTGTATATATGGCATATGACTAACATGGCTCTGATACCAACAAAAACATGTCACACCCCGCTTTCCAAATATAGAGTACGGGTACGTGACGATGGCCAGCAGATACTCACGAAGAGTGAAATCTCTTCTATAAGCTGTCAATAATGAGCAGGATAGCACATATATATGCATATATAATCAAGCACAATGATAAAATCACATATATGAGATACTGAAATATGAACAATATCATCCACTATATCTGAATAAGACAAGCCAAGAAAAAGAACTGAACTCCCAGAAGAACCAGTGAGCCAGAATATGTTCTACGATCAGCTTACTATATCGGCTTGCTGATCTATTTGCTGAAAAATAATAATAATGGTCCGTCGAAGCGGACCAACAAGAGTACACGCAGGGAAAAGAACGATAAAAAAGAGAATACGAAGATGTAGTAACAGTATGTAGGACATAAGAATAATATGTTTGGCAGTATCGAGAACTAAAAGTAATAATAATAACAGAAAAATCAAGACGATAGATCATGTACAATAAGACCGTCCATGCATGATGTAACATATATATAATGAACATGAGATATCCCGGACGAGTAACTGCTGTGTAGTATAATCACAAGATCAGAAGAACACAAGATCATAAGATAAAATAACATGGTAAGTTTAGGAACATCATGTAGTCAATATAATGCATGTTAGATGAGTCTCAAGTATCAGTATCATGAAAATATATATCAGGTACTAGATCACCGAATACAATGCAGGATATGATGCAAGTGTATATGTCTAGTTGTTTTATTATCCTAACTAATCAACCATCCTATGCCCCATCGCATAGGACAACTGCATATCAAACAAGTGATGCGTTAGTTGGTCCTGATAGTAGGGAGAAATAGTTTATTGTACTCAGGTATCATGTAACATGTAATAATAGGAGTGCACATAAATAACAAGATTACGTGTGGCATTCAAACCCACAAGGGTCGCCCTTCCAAGCACACCTCCCTGGATTTTTTATGCTACAGTCTCCCCCCAGTAATCACGACTTGGTTAATTTTATAAATCAATATAAATGCAAAATAGCGTGTTACTCAGTGTTACAGGATCAGGAATCAGTGCCAAGAATATCAGTGACAGATAGTGAATAAAATGTGTATTAAGATCACATGACAATGTAAACGATGGCAATAACAAATATAAAGTAGTACAAGTGATGTTAAATAAATGCAAAGTAGTGCAGGTGATGTCAGTGTCATGTAATCCAAAGGTCATAATAAGTTGGTCATGATCATATGTCCATAATCTAATAAGTATCCTCGAATAATTCCTAAAATGATAAAGGTCAATTTTCTCGATTAATTTCTAGTAATATCAGGATCACAATATCAATCGATATATAATCTTTATCCATCAATCATTATAGATTCTCATGTCAGAATCTATCACATAAAAGCAATAATGTCAATTTAAGTTGGATGCATGTAAGTACAGGAACAAGATGCAAACATGATATGTAAGGTAATGAAACATGATCACGAGACGGTATTGGTAATAATATCAAAAATAGAATAATTAGTCATATAATCGGAAAAGAAAAAGCTGATACGTAAACATGATCACATATAGTGTTAATGATCGTACGATATGATAACCATGATTTATAATTAAGAGGCAGAATTAAGACAAAGACGAAAGTCAACGACGAGAGAATCGTGTACACTTGTCTAATGTCATTGGAACTTGATTTCCCTTAACTACAACCGACTCTGGGTAGGATTCGTGGCCTAAATATTACGTGAATTAATTAGTGACTTGACATGTTTTTTATTCAGTGATAAGTTGAATGAGCATATAACTTTTACTATTTATTATAATTTTGGTTGGTTAATATTTTCAAATAATTCGACTTCTGAATTTTAGCAACCATTTAAAAAATACTTTCATGAAAAAATACATGCATAAACTAATAAATTAATTTATAATATTTACATATTACTAGATTATGAATTTTACATTTTTTACTAATATTTAAAATTTATTGGGAATTTTTAAATAAACCACCATTAAATAATGATTATAAAGAATATTTATTTTCATGTTATTTTAAGTAATAACTCTCAAAATAATTTTACTTTTTACCAAATTCAGTTTGTAATTTTTTGTGAATTTTCTGGAATTTTCTGAGTTTGTTTTGAATTTTTCTTTGAATTAAAATAAGGCTAAAAATAAATAAAAAGCTTAACGGGTCTGTTTGCTACAGTAACGGGTCTGCTACAATAATGGTTTTGGGTCTGGGTCTGCTACAGTAAAATGCTACAGTAAATTGCTGTAGTAAATTGCTACAGTAAATTTTCTATATATATATATGTATTAATATATTTTTTATCTGATTTTCTTTTCTCTCTTTCTTTTCTTTTTCTTTTTTCTTTTTTTTTTAAGCAGGTTGGATCGGCTCTGCTTTAATCTGTAAAACAGACCCAAACCTGAGCCTGGCGCACAAACCCAGACCGGGACTGGGTCTGGTCTGGCTGGACTAGACCCTGGTCTGGCCTGTTCTAGCCCGACCAGGCTGGGGCCAGCCAGGTCTGGCCTGACTAGGCTGGGGGCCAGAGCCAGCACAGGCTCAGGCCAAGACAGCCCAGCTTCTTCTTCTTTTCTTTTGATTGAAAATAAGTTTCTAAAAACAATTAAGAATCTTGATAATTAGGAGGCATATCTTAGGTGTTCTACATAATTTTATTGGGATTTTAGCATATGTTTTGCATGGTGAAATTAGTAGTGTTAATCAGTGTGTACTACGTGTTCGACGAAATGCCTCAAAGAATTAAACCTATGAAAATGCAAAATAACTTACCCAGAATGATTCCCTTCAGTTTGAATCTTCTTCCCCTCATCCAGCACTTCAGAATCTTATTAAGTTGGAAGATAAAGCGAGAGAGAAGAGCGAAAGAGAGAGACTTGAGTTTTTCAATGTAGTTTGAGTTGGGATGAGAATGGTGGAATTGTCTCTTATATAGGCACCACACACCCTAGGTAACCCCTGAGAGTTATGGGTATATGGAGGGAGTAGTGGGTTTAGCTGTTATGAGTGAGAATGAGGGGGAGAAAGTGTGGGAGAAGTTAGAGAGAGTGGGGGAAGTTGGAGAAGATGAAGAGAGTTAAAATGAGGTTTAAATAGATGGGCTTGGGTCTTTATATCACATGCTAATATGGCATTATGGTTAACTCATTCCTCCCCCTCTAGGCTGACCTGTGCTCAATCCCTAGCGATCGCATAATTTTAATTTTAATTTTATTTTTAATTGCATTTTTTATATAATTTAGTATTTATTTATTATTTTATTGGATTAAACTCCTAAAAATTTAGAAAAATCCTCAAAAAATCTTAAAAATAGAAGATGACATCATGAACCTTATTGTGAAGTCAGATCTCTAAAATTCATTCTCAATTTTTAATTAAAAAAAATCTCAGAGTCAGTCCATGACACCGATCAACCCCGTATTGAGATTCTTCTCTAAGAATTCCGAAAAATCTAGAAAATTCAAAATAGTTGGAAATGATATCTTTTGCTGAAATGACCTTAATTCGGCTAGTAGGATTATTAGATCAGATATGAGATATCAATACACACACACACACACACACACACACACACACACACACACACACACACACACACACATATATATATATATATATAATATATATATAACAACAACACCATCTTCCCCCTCTCACTGGCTCCCGCAGGCCTCTTCCTATATATATATATATATATATATATATATATATATATATATATATATAATATATATATATATATATATATATAACAACAACACCGTCTTCACACCTACCAGTTCCCGCTAGCCCCTTCCTTCATTTGCATAAAAATAACATGACATGCACATACAATATCACAAACACATCAGCTATCAAGGTAACACGCAGTATTAGTTTACATTGTGATATACTTTTTTCAATCATCAATCATGTGATTAATGTGTCACACACGATCAAATTCGCGTAACTAACATGTACATACTCGCATTCAGCATACATACTCATTTGCTTGTTGGTACACCCACACCATCAAGTTCATACAATTTCTACCCATCATGTGGATTGATTTACCCAAAAGGCACATTTTATGGCATTTGATTACTAAACATGGTATCAATATTAGTATTTAATGTCCGATTTATATTCATAGCATATCCACGTAATTATTATATATCTAGTATACAATATAAGTGGCATGATCACCACCCGTACTCAACCAGCAATACATGATTTCATATATAGATAAGATCAATCAGTTAACGAAACAATCACTGGTACCTGATTTTATATGCAAACATGCACACTTTATTTTTCAACAACATATATCATTCGGCGCACCCCTTGGCCGTCACAAATTCTATATATATCTAATACTCCGCCACATACTCCATCGTATACTCTCTCATAATTGTCACATCACAACATATCAACATGCAATATTTACATAAACTTGTCATCAATATATTAACCAATAAACAATAATCAACAAGTTAACAACTATATATATGGTGATACAAAATAACGTAAAGGTATATGTACAAGTACTATACACATACTCACGTTTATATTTCTTAATGGTATAACCGACCACTTGACCCAATTCTTGTGTGTCTCGCATACATATACATTTGTTGGGTTAGTGTCGCGCTACTCATTGATACCCTATCCAACTTCTAATCTTACTAAATATTCATGATTAATAACTGATGCAATAATCTATGGTTATTATTTTTATAGAATCATCATCACACCTCATTAGCTATATTATAGTTGCAATAATGATTAAACTACACAGTTGTTATACAAATTAGCTGCCTTTTCTAATTGAAGCTTAGTTCTCTTTAAATCTGACATGGTTATATATATATATATATATATATATATATATATATATATATATATATATATATATATATATATATATATATATATATCATTCAAGTGTTATACAAGGATTGGTAGCTGACATGTTAGAATTTGTTCATAGGACTTGCTTTACAGTATCTATCATAGGCTTGATATATGTGTACTTAATATGTTTAAAATTCATGCCTTCATAAGGAACTTTCAAGTATTCCCTTTATCATGAAAAGCTACTTGAAGGGAAATAGACGATGAGACTTGAAATAAGGTATCCTATTTCAAAAGAAGGAGAGCACCTTTACTTATACAACATGATATATAATATCAAATGCAAGTGGGAGGATGCGTGCACTATTAATGAAAATGTAACAAGTTATTGGATGATTTTTGCTTCCTAAAGTAGAGGATGCAAAACATTATAAATTTAATATGACAAGACTCAAGGAAAAATTGTTATACTAATACTATTTCAATATGACCATGATTTCATTTATTGCAACTACTGGTCAGGACCCAGATGAAGAAAAGTGTTCTAAAGACAAACTATTGAGTATCTATACAAAAACTTTCGAAGAAGTTTTCAAGAAAAAGATGAATAGACATTAACCATGAGCTTCAATCCTTTAAAGGAGTATTAGGAAATTATTGGATATAAATAGGCCAAGAAATGTCCCAAATCCATCTTCCATATATATAAATGATAGTTTAGTAGAGAGTTTGAGTGATTTAAAGCATGATGAAAGGCTATTAATTATTTTATGACTTCTAATATTCCAAATCCTGTATCTCAATTTCTTGACTTGGTTGAAAATATTTGAATTTCCCCAGTTGCAAGTTAATTTATAATATCGGTGTCACTCTATACTTCAATACTTTTATCCTTTCAATGGTTCTAAAATTCAATTAAAAGTCCACATGAAGTTTCTTTATCACGAGCAACGTGTGCAACAATTATGCATGATTGGTTAATAAAACCCACTTTCATTGCAATTTACTAACATAACTTATAATTGGACTCCTAATAATACAGTTAGGATTGTTACGAGTATCTTGATCTCAATTATGATGTATTATATTTGGCATACGTCTTCTTCTTCTTGATTAACGATTACATGTTTGGAACCCACATATGGTTAGATTCCCAGTAAGAAATAATTTACAATAATGTTACTAGACCAGAGTTCATACCTTACCTCAAAATTCTAGATTCATGGATTGCACCATTTAACTCTGACAAAAATCCCTCAATCTACTCGTAGTATTTCGAGAAAGTCTCTATCACATACATCCACATGGGACGCGACATAAACCACTGAAAGGTGGACTCTTATGATTCTATATATCTCTTGGACAATATATCACATACTATAAGTAGTTTGATTTAGTAGTGGTCATTAGTCATGAACTTATTGCTTAAACACATTTTTGTGGCTCAGTCTTTTCAGACAACCAATGGAGTTTTTATAATAACTTTCATTCTGCATATTAAAATGGAACAATGAAAAATCTATTAGAAACTAGACTCCACTACCTTTCTATTGATATATTACATGATAAGTTTTATTTAGCTAAACTACTCCAAATATTCAAAAACAAATCAGTTGTGAATGAGTTCTGAGCACGACAGTTTCAACCAATGTGCAATATTTCAGTCATAATTTAAGGTACAGATATTCAATAGGGGACATGGTATGAACCGTTAGAAAGTAGACTCGATTATCTTTCTAAGGGTATATAATACGATACCATTTATCCCTAACACACTGGTGAACTGAGCCCAATATTACAAGTTATGATGTTGAATAGATTTCTGCATCTATAAAGAAGATCCACTATTTTACTTAAAATAATTGTTTCGTCCAGAATTTTTTACAAGAAAAATATGAGAGAACATAAATTGAAGACTTTCTTAGATGATATTAGTTAATCATTATATATGAAAAGAATTATTTTTGAAAATTTTGAGGAAAACAAAATAGACTTAGATCAAGAAAATCTCCCACACCTATAGATTTCTTCCTCTTCTTCGTGGTCGTCGAGCCTCCGCCTTGCCGCTGGTGTCATAGCCAACCATCACCAAGAGAAAAAGAAAGAAACTGAATTAGGAGAAAAATCAAGAGAGGGAAAAAAGATATATTCTTTTTTTAGGGTTTCATCTACTTACCAAGAGAGATAGGGAGAGAGAGTAAAAGGGAGCTGTTGTCCCCTCCCTCCAGGCCGCAGCAGGTTGCTTCCCCGTGCCAGCGGTCGCCGGCGTGCCGCCAGCCCCGCTGGCTACAGCAGCCACGGTTACTGCTGTGGACGAGCCCAATCCAAGGAGGAGAGAGGGGAGAAAGAGAGGAGTAGTGAGAGAGGGAGGTTGGAAGGGATAGAGGTTGAAGAGATCTCAATTTTGAGGGTTTCTAACACTTGCCATGGAGATTTCTCCTCTAGGGAGAGGATAAATATGATAAACTCTTATTGGACTCTTTTAAGATCCAGACCTATATAATATTACAAGTTTGCCGTGGCCCATTTCATCCAAGTGTCCAATTCCTAAATAAAGAAGATCTAGGCCCTTGATCCCCCCTCCTATACACATCTACTCCCTCCACTAACAAAACAATATAAAATTTCTCACGGTTGTATTTTCTTAATAAATACACATATTTCATGTATAATACTAGTATATCTACATATTGAAGTACTATGTACACAATAATTATGATGTATGTATATTCATACGTACCACTCAAAATTTTCAAAATTATTTAAATTCATTACATACTCAATTAATCAATATCAAATTTTTTTCTCATATTCTATATAGTTTTAATAGCCTAAGATTTATATAATTAAATTGGGGTTAATAATCTGAGGTGTTACATCCTATGACTCATAAATTGCTTAATTCTTGCAAAAACACTTCAAATATTTTCTCTTCTTTTCAAAATATTTTTTCAAAAATACTAAAATTTTATTTCTCTTTCTTTATGGATTTTGTGAGTATAATCCACTAAAAACCCTCACGAGACAAAACTCGTTTCTAGGGGTAACCTGGAGATTTAACGACTTGTTAGACGTGCTAAATGCAATAGTGATTCCTATGAAATGAGTTTGGTTAGTTCTATTTTATTGTTTTGCTCCACGACGAGCAAATGATAGGTGTGGGGGTATGTTTGGACACATTTATTACAGATTTGTTATTACATTCCTATATCTATTCTGTAATAAATTCTGCACTTATACTGTCTTAATGCCTAATTTGTATTAGATATAATGGGAGAAGATAAATCACAAATCCAGGTTAACTAAATTAGATTCTGAGAGGATTTAAATTACAACCGAAGATCAAAATATATCAGAAGGATAATCTAGATCAAAGTCAGTTAAACTAAATTTTGAAGTTCAAGTGGTTGGCTGGAGAATCAATCGAATAACCAGTTGAAGAAAGAAGCAAATCGGGGATCCATGGTCCATCGTCCCCTAAGATCTATGTTGGCCCAAGGTTACAATCACCCATGATTAGTGTATTTTGATGATTACAAAATATATTAGTTATTTGTACTAATAACAATTGTTGTTTAAGTGTGTTTCAGATTTCTATTCATTCTAGAAGTCTTCTCTCACAAATACAAGGATTTGGACTCAAGTCAACTCCAATTGGGCTCAAGGAACAAGTATTGAAGATCATATGAAGAAGCCTATTGAAGATCTTGAAGTCTTAGAATCATTGTAAGAAATAGAATGTTAAAGTTTGAGTATATGAAATTTGGCTCTAGGATTTGCACACACATTTGTTTCATATATTTCCTATGTTTTTGAAAATAGAAAAATGGCTATTTCTAAGTTTTATGCCTTAGTTTATATATACATGTACCAAAAGCTTTAATCTTGAAAATCTTGTTTAAAATATGTGTATAAACTATTCTCTGCATAATACTTAGCTATATGTATTTTTAAAATATTTTTCAAAAATTTTTCTAACTCAAAACAACCCAGTTTTTCTGTTTCAGGCAACTTCGGTCGACCGGCCCGGTCGACCGGAGATGTGTCTGGACATGCACTGTTTGTGCATGTCTGTCGGTCGACCGGACCGGTCGACCGACGGAGAGCAAATTGCTCTCAGGTTGTTTCGGTCGACCGGACCGGTCGACCGGAAGAAGGGAAACTGTGTTTCCTCTTTTGGGACGGTCGACCGACCGTCGACCGGGCGCCAACGGCTCTTTGCAGCTGTGCTGGCGGTCGACCGGACCGGTCGACCGCCAGGCCTGCAACAAGCCTAACGGCTCTTTCCTCTTTGGGCAGTTCTGAAACTGTTTTTTATTTCAGCTTTAACAGTTTTTTGGAGAGTTGTTGGGGAGCTTTTTCAGAGAAAATAAGACAAAAAGAAATTGTTTTTAACCTATTTTCTACCCTATAAATAGAGGAGAAGTCTCTCTTGCATTTCACTTAGAAAAATCCTCAAGTTTGCATTGTTTTCAAAAGAGAAAAGAAAAGAGTTTAAGGCTTTCATTTCAATTCTTTTGAGCTAGTTTTTCAGTTGTGTTTGATTGCTAATATCACTCTATAACTGAAGTTTTTCTCACCACATTTCATAGAGCCAAAAATTCAATACTCATTCTATAGTGAAGTTGTAATTGAAGTGAGAGTGTTTGTAAAAGAGTTTGAGAAAGAGTGTAGTGATCTTGTTGTGATCACTTGGTTCTTGTAATCCTTTCCTTGTGGAGCAACCTCTTCGGTAGAGGTCTTTTGTACTCGGTGGAGCTCAGTGCTCGGTCTTCGGTAGACCAAATTGTAAAGGCATCCTCGGTGGATAGTGGAAACCCTTCACGGAGGTGAAGGCGGGGACTAGAGCAAGTGTGCTCGAACCTCGAAACAAATCATCTTGTTTGCGATTGCCTTTGCGTTATTCTTGCTTACAATTTCTCTTGCTTTATATTGTCTTGATTTATTTGCTTGAGAACTAACCCTTTACTTGTGCAATCTTGTCTAGTTCACTTTACTTGCTATATTGCTTGTGTGTATTTCATCATAGCATTTCATCCTTTACTTGTTCGATCATATCTCATACAACACGGTTGCATTGCGCACCTCTAACCCATATCTAGGGGAATTGGGAGGAAGGAGTTCAGAACCTCGCAAGGGGTATTCGGCTCTTAGTCGTGTTTTGAGAGATCGTTGCATCATTCATTTAATTAAAGTTTAAAAAGATCATTAGATTAGCATTCACACCTATTCACCCCCCCTCTAGGTGTTTTTCAATTGGTATCAGAGCTTGACTCTAGGATTTGGTTTAACAACCTTAGAGAAGATCCTAATTTGCTAATCATTTCATTCATTTCATTTAGTAAAATGGCCGATGGAATTAAGACCCCTCCTAAGTTTGATGGACTTAACTTTCCATATGGAAAGTTAAGATGACCGTGTTTTTGCAATCTCTAGGTAGCCGAGTTGCAAAAGCCGTGACTAAGTCCTTTAGTGTACCCCCCGGTGACGAATCCACTTGGTCCGAAATAGAGACTAAGGAATTCGATGCCAATGCCAAAGCTCACTATGCTCTTCTTCAAGCCTAAATGATGATGACATAGCTAGGGTTATACATTGCAAATCCGCATATGAGATTTGGTCACACTTGATAGTCACTCATGAGGGAACCTCACAAGTAAAGAAGGCTAAAATTGACCTTCTTCGGTCCCAATATGAAACATTTAGCATGCAAGAAAATGAAACCATAGATGATATGGTTACAAGATTTACCAAGATTACTAATGGACTCTCTTCTTTAGGTGAAGATATCAAACAATGATCAAAGAGTAAGGAAGATCATCCGGGCTCTTTCTCCTTCATGGGAAGTTAAAGCAACAACCTTGAAGGAACTCAACGACAATGAAGAGATGGAGCTTATAGGTCTCATTGGGAACCTTAAAACTCATGAGATGGAAAGGAAAGCAAGGGAGGACATGGCTCCTACCAAGAAGAAGGCTATTGCCTTCAAGTGTCAATCATCACACTCCGACGAAGATGATGAAGAAGAAGATGACGAAGAGCTCTCACTTCTAGTCAAAAATGTTCGGAGGATGTACAACAAGGCGAAGTTCCAAGTAGAAGGAGATGGCAAGGAGGCAAAGAAGAAAGAAAGATCATATGCTTCAATTGCCAAAGACCGGGACACATTGTGGCGGAGTGTCCGGAAAAAGCAAAGCCTTCCACTTCAAAGAAGCCTTACAAGAAGAAGGCTATGAAGGCAACTTGGGATTCGGAGACCGAATCCGAGGAAGAAATAGACACCGCCAACATGTGCTTCATGGCTAATGAAGGCACAAGCAAGGTAACCTCTTCCCCTTCTCATGATAATGAACTTTCTATGGATGTGTTAGAAGAGGCTTTTGTTGAGTTGTCACAAAACTATGATTTCTTAAAGAAAAAGTATATTAAAATGAAAAAGGATAATGAATCTTTAAGTCTTTAAGTTATTACTCTTACAAAAGAAAAGGATGATTTGGTTTCTACTATGGCCACTACCAAAAATGATTTTGAAAAATATAAGATTTCTTGTAAAGGTAAGGCCCCACTAATTGATTCAAATGAAGTCTCTATGCTTAAGGAAAGATTAGACTCATTAAGTATTGTTTTGAAAGATTGTGAGTTTAACAAGAAGAAAATTGAGGTTATGTTTCCTAAGAAACAAGCCCCAAAGAAAAATGCTCATGCTCATGTTCATGTTCATGCTACGCAACCTAAACAACATGGCAAAATCCCAAAACATGCTCACACTACACATACACATCATGCATTCATGTATGGTAGAGTGTTCTCATGTTCACATTGTGGACGGAAAGGGCACTTAGCCAATTTTTGCTATGATAGATTAAATGTATCACGTCACAATGTTTGGGTTCGAGGCACTAACTTTAAAGGACCCAAGAAAGTTTGGGTACCAAAATCAACAATTATGTTAAATGATGTAGGTACTTTCCAAATCTCAACGACGTAGAGGATTGTGGTATCTTGATAGCGGTTGCTCAAGGCACATGACTTGGGACATCAAGACCTTTGCAACCCTATCAAGATATCATGAAGGTGGCACCGTCACCTTCGGAGATGACGCCAAGGGTAAAATCATCGGTATTGGTAATGTAAAACTTGGCACCTCTCCTTTAATTAAAAATGTAGTTTTAGTTGATGGCCTCAAGCATAATCTCTTGAGTGTTAGTCAACTTTGTGATAAAGGTTTGATGTTGTTTTTGATAATGTTGCTTGTAAGGTTATTGATAGAATTTCTAATGTTTGTGTATTTTCCGGTTTTCGTGAAAGTAATGTTTATATGATTGATATGTTAAATATGTCTTGTAATATTACTTGTTTGAAAGCCCTCGATGATGACTCTTGGTTGTGGCATAGGAGATTAGGGCATATTTCTTTTGATCACATTTCTAGGTTAAACACAAAGGAAATGGTGAAAGGTATTCCTTGCTTGAATTTTGAAAAGGACCGAGTCTGTGACGCATGTCAATTTGGGAAACAAACTAAGTCTTCTTTCAAGTCAATTAAGGATATCATGACATCACGTCCTTTGGAGTTAATCCATATGGATCTTTTTGGCCCTACACAAACCAAAAGTCTAAGTGGGAATAGATTTGCTTATGTTTTGGTTGATGATTTTTCAAGATTTACTTGGGTTTCTTTCTTGAACATAAAAGCCAAGCATTTTCGTATTTCCAAATTTTAAGAAAAGAGTTGAAAAAGAAAAAGATGTTTCGATTTTGAGAATAAGAAGTGATAGAGGAGGTGAATTCATTAACCAACCCTTTATCACTTTTTGTGATGAACATGGAATAAAGCATGAACTTTCTTGTCCTAGAACTCCACAACAAAATGGAGTAGTTGAACGGAAAAATAGAACATTACAAGAGATGGCTAGGACAATGCTAAGTGAATATGGTCTACCACATTATTTGTGGGCCGAGGCCGTAAATACATCATGCTACATATCAAATCGTGTTTTCTTGTGTAAAAATACTACTAAAACTTCTTTTGAAATGTATTTTTCTAGAAAACCTAATGTTTCCTATTTTAAAGTTTTTGGTTGCAAATGCTTTGTTTTAAACACAAAAGATTTTTAGGAAAATTTGATCCTAAATCTTATGAGGCTATTTTTGTAGGTTACTCAAACACTAGTAAGGCTTATAGAGTTTTCATTAGATCATCTTTGACTATTGAAGAGTCTATTCATGTTAAGTTTGAGGAATCTAACAAGTTTGTTAAGAATGTTGTAGAAATAGATACATTGGATGAAGGTTTGGAGAAAGTGACCTTGGAGGATGCTTCTACTATGGGAGACAAACCAAAGGATGATGAAGGAAGCGAAGCTAAGGTGGAAGAGGCACAAGGAAATGAAATCAAATACATGAGGTGGAGCCTACTCAACCACTACCAAAGGATTGGAGATACAATCCACATCATCCCAAGGACCTCGTCATAGGTGAAGTATCAAAAGGGGTAACTACTCGCTCTAGACTTCATGACTATTGTGGTAACTATGCATTCATTTCTCATATTGAACCCAAAAATGTGCTCGAAGCCGAGGCCGATTCATATTGGTTGCTAGCCATGCAAGAGAAGCTCAATCAATTTGAGCGCAATCAAGTTTGGCACCTTATTCCAAGGCCCCACGATAGACCAACAATTGGTACTAAGTGGATCTTTAAGAATAAGTTGGATGAATCGGGTCATGTAGTTAGAAACAAGGCTAGGTTAGTTGCCCAAGGTTACACTCAAATCGAAGGGATCGATTTTGAAGAAACCTTTGCACCCGTAGCACGGCTTGAAGCCATACGGATGACACTAGCATTTGCCTCATATAAAGATTTCAAATTATTTCAAATGGATGTTAAAAGTGCTTTTCTAAATGGATTTATTGAAGAGGAAGTGTATGTTGAACAACCCCCGGGTTTGTTGATCCTACACATCCGGATTTTTTTTTTAAATTGGATAAAGCTCTTTATGGTTTAAAACAAGCCCCTAGGGCTTGGTATGAAAGACTTTCTTCATTTTTGACTTCAAATGGTTTTAAGAAAGGTAAAATTGACACAACTTTGTTTACAAAACATGTAGAAAATGACATTCTTATTGTGCAAATTTATGTAGATGATATTATTTTTGGTTCTACTAATGAATCTCTTTGCAAAGCTTTTGAGTCATGCATGAAGGATGAATTTGAAATGTCTATGATGGGGGAGCTCAACTATTTCCTTGGACTCCAAATCAAGTAAAGGAAGGATGGGATCTTCATCAATCAAGCCAAGTACACAAAGGAACTAATCAAAAGGTTTGGGCTTGAAGGATCGAAAGTAAGCAAAACTCCCATGGCAACAACTACAAAGCTTGACAAGGATGAACAAGGTAAAAGTGTAGACATTAAACTTTATAGAAGCATGATTGGTAGCTTGCTTTATTTGACGGCTAGTAGGCCGGATATTATGTTTTTCGTTTGTCTTTGTGCACGTTTTCAATCTTGTCCTAAAGAATCTCACATAATTGCGGTTAAACGCATAATTAGATACCTTAAGGGCACTATTGAAAGGGTTTGTGGTATCCTAAAACCGGATTATTAGAAATGAAGAGTTTTTCGGATGCCGACTATGCGGGTTGTAGGGTAGATAGGAAGAGCACAAGTGGAACATGTCAATTCTTAGGTAATTGTCTTGTATCTTGGTCTTCCAAAAAGCAAATTCGGTAGCCCTATCAACCGCCGAGGCGGAGTATGTTGCGGCCGGAGCTTGTTGTGCACAAGTTCTTTGGATGAAACATACTCTCCTTGACTATGATTTACACTTGATCATGTTAAAATATTTTGTGATAATACTAATACTATTCACATGACAAAGAATGCAAATCAACATAGTAAAACCAAACACATTGACATTAGGAATCACTTTCTTAGAGATCATTATGAGAAAGGTGATATTGTTATTGAATATGTTTCTACCGATTTTCAACTTGCCGATATTTTACTAAACCTCTAGATTATGCTAGATTTTCATTTATTTGTGGTGAGTTGAATGTTTGCATTATGGATTCTTAAAAATAAATTTGTTTTTCTATTGGTATTTTAACCCTTTTTTGATGTATGACAAAAAGGGGGAGAATAAGTTGTAATAAGTTTGATAGTTTGAATAAGTTTAAGAATTTGATGTTTTGATGATTGAATTATAGTTTGATATTTGTTTGAGTTTGTTAAGTTTGTTTATTTAAGTTTTTGACAAAACTTTTGTACATGAATGCTTTATGTATTGTGCTCCCATAGTCAAATTTTTATACATAGCATTATTTGAGGGGGAGTTTTCCAAACTCCTCTTCCATGTTTATTTAAATAACCTATATGTTTTGTCATCATCAAAAAGGGGGAGATTGTTGGCCAAGGTTACAATCACCCATGATTAGTGTATTTTGATGATTACAAAACATATTAGTTATTTGTACTAATAACAATTGTTGTTTAAGTGTGTTTCAGATTTCTATTCATTCTAGAAGTCTTCTCTCACAAATACAAGGATTTGGACTCAAGTCAACTCCAATTGGGCTCAAGGAACAAGTATTAAAGATCATATGAAGAAGCCTATTGAAGATCTTGAAGTCTTAGAATCATTGTAAGAAATAGAATGTTAAAGTTTGAGTATATGAAATTTGGCTCTAGGATTTGCACACACATTTGTTTCATATATTTCCTATGTTTTTGAAAATAGAAAAATGGCTATTTCTAAGTTTTATGCCTTAGTTTATATATACATGTACCAAAAGCTTTAATCTTGAAAATCTTGTTTAAACATGTGTATAAACTATTCTCTGCATAATACTTAGCTATATGTATTTTTAAAATATTTTTCAAAAATTTTTCTAACTCAAAACAGCCCAGTTTTTCTGTTTCAGGCAACTTCTATCGACCGGCCCGGTCGACCGGAGATGTGTCTGGACATGCACTGTTTGTGCATGTCTGTCGGTCGACCGGACCGGTCGACCGACGGAGAGAAATTGCTCTCAGGTTGTTTCGGTCGACCGGACCGGTCGACCGGAAGAAGGAAACTGTGTTTCCTCTTTTGGGACGGTCGACCGGACCGGTCGACCGGGCGCCAACGGCTCTTTGCAGCTGTGCTGGCGGTCGACCGGACCGGTCGACCGCCAGGCCTGCAACAAGCCTAACGGCTCTTTCCTCTTTGGGCAGTTCTGAAAAACTGTTTTTATTTTCAGCTTTAACAGTTTTTGGAGAGTTGTTGGGGAGCTTTTTCAGAGAAAATAAGACAAAAAGAAATTGTTTTTAACCTATTTTCTAACCCTATAAATAGAGGAGAAGTCTCTCTTGCATTTCACTTAGAAAAATCCTCAAGTTTGCATTGTTTTCAAAAGAGAAAAGAAAAGAGTTTAAAGCTTTCATTTCAATTCTTTTTGAGCTAGTTTTTCAGTTGTGTTTGATTGCTAATATCACTCTATAACTGAAGTTTTTCTCACCACACTTCATAGAGCCAAAAATTCAATACTCATTCTATAGTGAAGTTGTAATTGAAGTGAGAGTGTTTGTAAAAGAGTTTGAGAAAGAGTGTAGTGATCTTGTTGTGATCACTTGGTTCTTGTAATCCTTTCCTTGTGGAGCAACCTCTTCGGTAGAGGTCTTTTGTACTCGGTGGAGCTCGGTGCTCGGTCTTCGGTAGACCAAATTGTAAAGGCATCCTCGGTGGATAGTGGAAACCCTTCACGGAGGTGAAGGCGGGGACTAGAGCAAGTGTGCTCGAACCTCGAAACAAATCATCTTGTTTGCGATTGCCTTTGCGTTATTCTTGCTTACAATTTCTCTTGCTTTATATTGTCTTGATTTATTTGCTTGAGAACTAACCCTTTACTTGTGCAATCTTGTCTAGTTCACTTTACTTGCTATATGCTTGTGTGTATTTCATCATAGCATTTCATCCTTTACTTGTTCGATCATATCTCATACAACACGGTTGCATTGCGCACCTCTAACCCATATCTAGGGGAATTGGGAGGAAGGAGTTCAGAACCTCGCAAGGGGTATTCGGCTCTTAGTCTTGTTTTGAGAGATCGTTGCATCATTCATTTAATTAAAGTTTAAAAAGATCATTAGATTAGCATTCACACCTATTCACCCCCCTCTAGGTGTTTTTCAATCTAGTCCTACGACCAACTTTTTGCCGCGGAAACGCAGAACACTCCTCTATCTTCGTACGCTCTCCCCTTTTCTTTTTACCTATAAATACTACATTTCGATGTAAAACTGACACTACAAGGCTAAAAAGGCTATAAAAGAGAGTTGTGTGCGTTGTTGTGAGTTTAGAGAGGACGAGAGATTTGTAGTGATAATTCATGAATGAAATTCAGTATTCTTCTAACAACATCGTGCCACCTTCTTAGTGCAAGATTTTTCTACTATTTTTCTATGATTTCTATGATGCAATTCTACTTTGTTTATTTCATGTTTTACTTTATGTTTTATTAATGATCTCAGTATTCATCTTCTCTTTGCAGTTTCTAGTGCTTTTACTTCATTTACTTCACAACATTGGGATAAAAGAGACAATGGTGAACAAACCTTGTGTCGATTCTGAGTTTCAACTGTCTCTTCCCCTTCTCTCATTTTCTTTCTTTCTCCATCACTTTATTTACTTAGTCTTCGCATCGGTTAATATTTTTTTCTTCTTTTACTTCATAGTCTACATGCTTATCGGAGTTAGTTCTTAAAACAAAGACTCCAACTTTTCATTATAAAAGTTAGTTTTTAACAAAGACTCAAACTTTTCATTCAAAGATTTCTCAAACTAGATTAAAATTGGATTTAGATTTTTAAAAATCAAGTTTCAACAAGTCTCTATAGATTCAACCCTCTTCTTCTAAAAGATTCTAGCAAGATTAGGTTTTTCTAAAATTTATAAGTGGTCCAATAACGATGGAGTTCTTCATGACTTTTGAACTGCGAACACATAACACAAAGAGTCCAATAGTGTTCAGTTTGTGATCGCTGACAAGGTTGATCAAAATTGATTTAAAAATGCCTTCCATAGTGATTCTTTTTAGAACTGACGTAAAAGGATACTTTTTACGGCGGTTATTAAAAATATCGCTGTTAAAAGTCAAAGCGTAAAAATTTTGTATTTTTCAACAAATTTTAAAAAAAACCACCACCTTTTTGAGCTTTTATGGCGGTTCTTCAAAGAACCATCGTCAAACTATCATATCACGGTAGTTATTTTAATAATCATCGTAAAAAGTCAAAGGGTAACTTTTGTACTTTTCAACAAATTTCAAAAATATCACCGCCTTTTAAGCTTTTAGGTCGGTTCTTCAAAGAACCACCATAAAATATATATATTATGATATTACTTTAATAATCACATGTCTAAGGAAAATTGTGTATTTTTCATCAAATTTCAAAATTGGTCGCCTTTTGATGCACGTTGGTTTGTGACCCAAACCACCATGAAATGAGAGCGTGAAAGCTCATTTCT